>JASDQU010215715.1:0-18285 GCA_032191745.1 Picea mariana
AGTGTCTTTGGTACAACCTTGCGTAATTCAAAAGCTCTAGGAAGCTAGCATGTGGACATGTTGGTCCGTTACTATCCTTTAACTCCCTATTGTGATGTAATCTAGAAAAAGCTTGAAACTATCCTAGATTGAACATGTGGGCATGTATGGGCCCGTTACAAACCTTTAAACTTCCCTATTGTTTTGATCTAAGAAAGAAAAAATTCAAACACTATCCTATCTTTGTGACATGTGGGCATGTATGGGCCCGTTACAATATTAAGATGTGTTTGAAAAATAAAACTAAGAGGGGTCCCAAAAAGGGCCGTTGTCCTCTCCTAAAGGTTTTAAACTTTGTTAAGGGAGATGAAATTGTTTCACAATCTTTTTCTGATTCTCAAGGTCGCTTGAAGGTGCGAGAGAATAGCATACTAAGCGATTGTAATTCAGCTTCTAGTCCCAATGTAAGTTAGATGTGATTAAAAATGGTTACCACCTTATCTCATAAGTCAAAACAAGCCATCCATGTGACAAAAAGCAAAGAAGGGAAATTGATTTTAACCTCCTAAGTGCCTATGCGTGTTTGACCAACCCCTTTATATGATGAGGGGACTAAGTATGGTGTTGCTTTTAAAACATTCTTGACATCATTTTTAAGAAGGAAAATGGCCTTCCCCACATCCCAACAACTTACAATGTGAAATTTTTCTCGGATGCGCGGCCCCCTAGTGTAGACAGATGCACACACAGCGTAGGCGTGCGAACATAGTTGAGACAGAAAGCGCATGCACGCAGAGAAAAGTTGTTGCTTAAGCGCATGCACGCCCGATGCACGTCTGTGGGGTGAAATACCCATGCACCTGTGACAAATGACCGAGAAATAAAATCCAGATGGATTTCTCTCAATTCTCCCTTGAATTAGATGGTTGGCAGGTCGGCCTAGGTCGGTTAGTGCACCTGCAAGTTAAACAAACTGAAAGAAGAGCAAAATAAACCCAAATGAGGTAGGAATTGATACCTTATGCCCAGTACGTTTGCCAATCTGTTGCACCCTTTTTGTCACCTTGGTGAGCAAATAAGAGGTGCTTGCATGCCCAGTTGGGTCTTGCTGAGCATGACAGCTGTAGAGGAAAGGGTTAGAGAAAGAAAAACAAAACTATAAGCAAGAATTAAACTAATACAAACTAAAATCATAAGCATGGGAATATAGAGATAACAAGAACAAAAAGACCAATATCACCAATGTTTTTAGGCTGATCTATTGATGAAATCAAAGAACCAAGAAGAAAGGGGACTATGAGTCCCTTCTTCCTCCAAGCGAAGGCTCTTGGACCCTCACAAGCTTGCTCTCCTTACAACAAGAAAAATGAAAATAATGATGAAACAACTCCTTGCAAACCCACTCAATGGATAGGTGGATTGCTCAATGAAATGGTGCCAATGTGATCTTGTCAAGGAGTGAGTCCTTAAAACAATACATGCAGCATAACATTACATAGAATTCCTTGAGAAAATGAGGTTTATTCATGGCTTTTTATAGCATTTCTTTGGGATTTTGTGTAACTGCTTCATAGTGTGAAAAGAGGCCATTTAGGGCATTATTAGGTCTTTGACCATCCGACCATTCGGATCCAGCCCAGATTTGGAAGTCAAATCAGCTTGGGAGCTGAACCAAAAGTAGTTGGGAGGCCGACCACATTCATAAATGCGCTGTTTAGCAGGTGCACGACTATTTGCGCTAACAGCCGCGCATCGTGCGCGTATGCACGCATTCTACGTTACTGTTCCACGCACGTGTGCGCGCACCCGACTTCTGTAAAGTGCTCTTCAATTTTGCAATACTTTGTATAGTTTTTGGCCTTTTTGAATGCTGTGAGATTAATTCAGGGCCATGAATGACTTCATTACTGTTTGACAATGTTGAGTTCTTGTCTCCATATGCAGACGAAATTTCATTGATAACAACCTACTCACACTTCCAAACAATGTTACACACTAAATTATCTTGCAGATAGACTATATTGGTATGCATTAAGGGTTGACAAAGTTCATCAAGGCTTTGGAGGAGGACATATAGGTGGTGGAGGTTTCATAGGTGGAAAAACTAGAGGAAGAGGGCCAGATTGGTGATATAATTGTGATGAGAAGGGACATCTCGCTTGAGAGTGTCCTCTTCTAAGACGTCCTTGGTGTGAAAAATTTAGAAACAACACCCATGCCACTGAGGATTTTCCTGAGTTGATTGTGAAATGGGAGGATCACACAAGACAACGAGGTGCCAATTTGATAAATTCAGATCCATGACCTGTCATTGAAGAAAATGCATTCGATATTAATATTATTACTAGAGGAGGAAAAATGACCGGTTTTGATGTTGACAACTTGACTCAATGTAAGACTTGCAAGATGGTACCAGAATATGTGAGATATGGCCCCCTTGTGCACAAAAAATTCCTTAAGGAAACTGTTAAGATATTGTGATGGGTTTCTAATCCTGCAATATCGATACCTACAGACTCAATCCATAAGCCTCAATCTAAGCATGTGGAGCATTGTGTGGCACAAAAATATCCTCCAATGAGACCCCAACATACTATTGAATTATGGTTCCACTTAATTTTTGATATTTTGGATGACGAACAAATCACTATGGAGTTGTGGAACAATCTCAAGGGGATTTTAAAGATTGAAATGAATCTAGAATATTTGATTGTTTCTCATCTTCCCGAGAGACATACAAGTAGAATACAAAGAAGGAGGTAGAGATATGGAAAGTAATTTGAATAAATACTCACATCGCCAATTACAAAATTAATGATGTTATGTTATATTTTGGGTATAATTTCAACATCCTACCGAAGAAAACTTGGGAAGCCATGTGTAAGCCCAAGTTGGTCTATTCTCCCATTCAGTTGTGGATGGCCAATAAGTATTGTATCTACCCTGTTGGGAGGCTACAAAATGTTGAAGTTGACTTAGATGATGTAAATACAATGGCCGACTTCAAGGTTACATAAATCATGGGGGAAAATAATCCATACCCAGCTTCATTGGGAATCGACTAGGCTTATGAGAATTACATTGTTATATATCTTAAGAAGGAACTCATGACCTTTGAAGTAGATGATATGAAAGTAACCCAACCACTAGATCCCTACCAAGGTCCCTAATTTATAGTTTTGGTAGAGGGGAATATATAATAGGATACCATGTATCATCTCTACACTCTGACTATAGGAAAGTAGGTGGATTATACTAACCAAACTACAAACAACTCGGTAAGTTGGCATAGTATTTAGTCTACAAGGGAATATTCAGAGGTATTGTTTGAAAATTGGCAATAGATAAGACATGATAACTTCTCATTATGTTGCACAAATATTAGAGAATCTAGATGGATTGGATTTGAGGTTAGAGAACACCCTGTGTATGATGTAACCTAAATTTTGACAAGTTTTATGGTTGAAGTAGAGGATAAAGTTACACCAGAACAAAGAATTCTTGTATTGGATGTTGTGTTACAATAATGTTTAGCTATGTGGTGGGACACTCATAAGGGTACTTTATCTTCCTGGGATGAAGCAAAGTGTGCCATCCAACATCACTTTATTCCCCCTTCACAACTTTATTCGTTGAATTTGGAATTATATGATGGGATTTTGTATCCAAGGGAGCATGTAGCACACTATATTCAGGTATGAGAAGTTGCACAACTACCTTCTCAATTATGGTTTGATTAGTTTATTCATTCCTTGGGAGAGACTCTATCTTCTTGGTATATACATCAGGAAGCATGATGCAAAATGGATTGTTGGGAAAGCCTTCAACGATAGTTCTTCCAAGGCTTCTCATTCTCATTTTTGCTCAGTACCATTCTTGTGCAACTAGGGGAAGGAAACCTGGACCATTTTATATACTTTTATAGTTGCAAAATTTTTCAAGTTGAACGCAACTACACCAAAAATGAAAGGGAAGGTTTGGCTATGGTGTATGCTTTACAAAAGTTTAGGCATTATTTACTTGGAAGTCATTTTAAGATTTTTATTCACCATTTTTCTTTGAAGTATTTAGTGAAGAAACCCATGTTAGAAGGTTTCATTTGTAGGTGGTTGCTATTGTTTAAGGATTTCTCTAGAATCCAAAGAAAGTAGTGGACCTATAGATGAACAACTCCCAGATGCAGATATGTTCCATATTCAGTCTAGTCCTAATTATTTTTCAGACATTGCCCTATTTTTTACTATTGGTACTATGCTAGTAGGATATTTCGCAACACAAAAGAGGCACCTAGTGGTTTGATAAGAATATTATCAACTGATTAAGGGACAACTCTACAAATTGGGATTGGATAATATCTTGAGTCGTTGTGTGCTTGACCATGAATGACTTGATATTCTATCAGAATGTCATAGTGGAATTGCGGGAGGACACGTTGGCGAAAAGAAAAATACTAGAAATATCTTACATGAAAGACTATGGTGGCCTANCAATGAGTTCCCTATGCACCATTTTCATGCACTACAAGATTTTGAAAATGGAATGTTGATTTCATCGGCCGGATAAATCCTCCAACTAAGAATTCAAAGGAAAGATACATGATTACCACAATTGACTACATGACTCGTTGGGATGAATAATAGGTTGTTAGGGATTGTTCTATGGACACCGAAACACATTTTTTTTTATATTGTGAATACCAAGTTTGGTTGTTCTCGGAGCTTGAGTAGTGACCAAGGATCCCACTTTCTCAGTGAAACTATAACAAACCTTACTAAATAAGTTTTTATTCAACATAATAAGAACAATATTTATCATCCGCAAGCTAACCAAATACTAGAATCATTTAAAAAAATCTTGGAGATGGGGATAACTAAGGTTTTTTTCACAAAATAAGGATTGGGGTGAATGAGTTCTGATTGTGCCATGTGCATACTGGACTGCCACAAAGCGATTAAATAAGTACACCCCATTCTAACTGGTATGTGGTTGAGACATAATTGTGCCAGTTGAGTTTCTCACCCCAAGTCTATTCATTAGACAAGCTACCAAGATGAATGATGATGAATCCATTGTTGTGCGGGTGGAGGAATTGTTGGAACTTGAGCAAGTTAGGTTCCTAGAAGATTTTCATTAGAATGTGGAGAAATACTAGAAAAAAAACCTAGCATGATTGGAATATAAAGTGTAAGTCAGTTGTGTAGGATTATTTCATGCTTTTATATGGCAACAAGTATCAGAAACATCTAAGAAAACTCCAAATGCATTGGCTTGGTCCTTTATAGTTGCAGAAATGCATGAATTTGGAGATGTCAAATGCACCGGCTAGGTGAATGGTGCACCCATCAAGCCCAACCTATATGATGCATAATTGCAGTTTTATTATGCTCTTAGTTCTAGGAGTGGCTTAGTAAGTAGGATTTACATTTATGTATCTGTTTTATTTTTTGTCAATCCATGGTGATGTGTTCTATGTTTACATGTCGTAGTGCTTCTTTGTCCTTTCAAATTCATCCATATCAAATATTCACTTTATGGTAGGGGAGGTTGCATTCACATCCTCTCATACTTAATGTTGCTAAAATTCAATTTTTTTGTTCTTGTTTCATCATGTGGGTCATTAAAATTCAATAGTACCCTTTTACCCATAATTATGTCTTTGTTGTCACCATCACTTAAATTTTCACAAATGCCCATATTTTCCCAGTTAACTTCTCACCTGCTCATCACTTTACCCAGATGATCTAATATCTTGTTACCAACTTCCTAGTTATTCATTTAGTTAAACAAATCATGTCGTGCATATTTTTGCGTTCGATGGATTGAGTCGGCATTAATACCTAATCTTGTCACCTTGTAGTATTCAAGGCATGGTCATCTCAACATCTTCGCATATCACATATAAAAACATCTTTGGCTGATAGATTCATTTATTTTTTTACACTTTTTCTTACTGTAAGCTCAATCCTGGAGCCTCTGGAGCACTTTGTAAGGAAACGTCTAATCCTTCATCCCCCTATGTTATTTTTTACCACCATCAACATATTCCATTGGATTAGACAACTAGTCGAAGGGCCATATGAACCATTTTTCGATCATATTTCATTGATCCATGGGTCATTATTCAAGGATATCTACATGGAAAGGTCTAACAAACTAGGTTCATTGATGATATCAGGATCAAATGGACGTTGTATGCTCCTGATATCGCATTCTATTCATTTTTCCAAAAAGGAAAAAAATGGGTGATTGTACAGTCCGTACAGTTCCACGTGGAAACTGACTGTACAGGCCATATGTTCGTAAAAATGACATGGCAGGAACAATCATTTTTGATGTGGAAGATTCTCTACAGCTGATGTGGTAGCTTATGAAGGTGACATGTGGAAGGCTAACTAGGCACATAGATGAATGATGTGGTAGGTACAGTTGGACCAATCTGGGAGTGACACATGTCACCCTTGTAGTGGTGGCATGTGGCACGTTTGTACAGATGATGTCAAATGCCGTACAACTTACATGGCAGGTACGACACATGGAAGATAGTGCTGACATGGTAGACGGGTGGAAAACAACTTAGTAGAAAGGCAGACCAATGGGTGTTCGACACATGGCATGTCTTCGACAAGTGATGTTGTGCCATGTGGCCCAGATGTGGGCTGCCACATGGCACCCAGGTATTGGTTGGTTCATTATTGCAAAATTTTTATGAGTTATGGGGTTCAACCCCGAGACCTTACCATTGGGTTACGCTTTCATAGGGGTCGGGTTAGCCAGCCCACCCGCACCATGGTTCTTAACCTTATTCGACACCATTGCTATATGAGTTTACATATGTGTAAAGCCCAGACAGAAAAGTGTTGGGGCCTAGCCCCAACCCTCAATGTAACCATACTACAAGACCACAGATAGTGACCTATTCCCTTGTTCATTGGCGTGGTCCTTCCATTCTAGCCAACCCTCGGTTTTGATACATATTCCATGAGACCCAGGGGATTAGTGGTTAGTGTAGTGGATACGGGGTTTAGCCTGGTCGGTCGGGCTAGCCCGCTGACCAGGGGCTAAACCATCGGGGCTCGACTGTTTAGTGCACATGGATTTTAGGTTTGGCCACATGGCCACTACCACAACTAGGTGCCAAACATGTAGGGTCTTAAAACAAGACTACACTAGTTTAGCATGTGGAGTGATAAGCTCGAGGCCACATGGCTCGGTGCACAGGACCAGGAGCCAAGTTTGGATGGGGGCAACGCACCCACAGTTGGGCACCTGGCCATATGGTGTGCACCCATAAGACCAAGTGCAAGTGAAAAATGGGTTGTGCCCTAATTATATTCTGAAGTGGGTTTTAAACTTTAGCATAAGATTTTTTAATGGATTTTTATGCAGTTTTTGGAGATTTTGGATAATATTAGGAGATATTGGGCCATTTTTGAGTCCAGATCTTGCGGGGAAGTTGGGAGATGATTAAAAACACCATATATATACAAACCATGCCTTTTTGAGGCCATGGGAGGATATTCAAAGCATATTTATGTTGAAGGAAAGCCAAGCCAAAGCCATTTTTATGCAGGGAACCTATTGAGGAATGCACCTTTGCGGGCCATTTCTAGGAGCTTCGATCATCCATTTTGAGTGTCATTTCTTTTGTTTGGTTTTTCAGATCTAGGAGAACAAGACTAGATCAATTTTGTAACCTTTTGGCACTGCTGTGATGTATGTATTGATCTTTGAACAACAATAAGAAAGCCTCACCTATTGAGACAAAGGCCCGAAGACGTAGGCGAGATTTCCAAACTCCGTTATCAAATTGGTGTTATGGTTTGTTGTTGTTTATTGCTTAATTTCAGTTTTGTCCATGTTTATATGGATATGATATCTTCTTATATATTCTTCCTCTTTCTTCAATATTCCTAAATGGTTAATCAAAAAATACTTAATAACTCAACCATAGTCATGCAAAAGATATTTTCGGATCAAGTGGTATCAGAGCTAGTTGACATTTGGAATTTGAGTTTTGCATGTTAACCAGGGAAGAGATCATCTCAGGGGAGAAAATGGAATCTACAGGAGGACTTTCTCGAGATGAGAAGGAATTCAGAAATTCGGTGTTTTCCATGGCTGAGATGGTGAAAGTGTTGTATGAAGACTACTTGGAACGAAAGAGCACGATTCAAGTGAAATCTTCAAAGAACAACAAAGGCAAAGAAGGCTTGAAGGAAGTTCTTTTTACATCTATTTCATAAAAAACATTTGAGGTATACAATGAAGTTCATTCATCTAATTCTTCTTGTTCCCATCAAGATAGTTTTGGTGCATTTGAAAAACATACAAGAGGTATAGGTTTGAGATTGCTAACCAAGATGGGTTATGAAGGAAAGGGCCTTGGAATTGAGGTCCAAGGCATTGTTAATCCCATTGAGGTTGTGGAAATGCCTTGATATTTGGGATTGAGATATGGTGAAGTGGATCTTGGAGCATCCTCCAATATGGGTTTCAAAACTTCGGAAGCAAGTAATGCTTCAAATGGCCAGCTTAAGACATGGTAGGGACACTTCACAAAAGGTAATGGCACATCACTCCAGGATTGTGATAGTGAATGAAATTCATCTCCAAAGAAAAGTGAAGATCAACAAGGAAGGTATAATGTTCATGATTTTTCAAATTCTCTTTTTGATTATAAAAAAAAAATCATGTAATCCGAAACTTGTGGGATATGTATCCATGTACTTATTGTCATTCACCCAAGCATTGTTGCCAAGTGTTGGAAGAGACAAAATTTGTACATGAAACCTATTTCGACCAGGAAGGAAACGCGACATAAAGACTCAAATCCACGATGGAAGAAAGAGAAGGGTAAACAGGTCTGGATGCCAAACACTCAGTGCACTTTTTGCAATAGGAGTGGACATCAAAATGCTAGTTGTTGGAAGCTTAATCTGGAGCTTCATCCAAGGAAGGACAAACGGATTACGCATGTACTCACGAAGGAAGAAATATTACCAGTGAATCAATAGGATCACCATGAAGAAAAGAAACCAACCACTTGGTTTTGCCAGAAGTGGATGTCACAACTTCATTGTATTTTGCTTCCATTAATGTAATCACGCATGTTGAAATGATGACCTGTTATAACATCATTTTTGTACAACATTGTGTTTTTTTTTTCATTCTTATGAGTATGTAATCAGTCAAATTCCATTCTTGTAACTCTTATGGGACCAAAAGGTCCTTTAGTGTGGAGGTTTGATCTAGATTTGGATCTAGGAGCTTGATGGGGCTCAGAAAGACCTAAAAATAAATGTTCTCAGAATGGATTCAAAATGGACATGTATGTAGGCCTCATCAATATAAACCCAATGCAAATTGAACAGGCTCAAATGAACATAGTATGCTCATGATATCACGTTTTGTTCATTTTTTCAAACACGCAAAGAAATGGGTCACTGTACATTTTGTTTAGTTCGTACAGTGCCACATGGTAGATGACTGTATAGGCTGTATGGTTGACATGGTAGGAATAGTCAACACTGATGTGGCAGATTCCATACAGCCGACGTGGAAAATTCTTGAGGTGACATGTGGCAGGGTGATTGAGCGTATATACATATGATGTGGCAAGTACAATTGGACCAATCCAAGAGTGACACTTGTCACCCTTGCAGTGGTGACATGTGGCATGTCCATACGGATGATGTGGCATGCCACACATCTTGCATGGAAGGTACGACATGTGGAAAACAATGCTGACAGGGAAGACAAGTGGAAGACAACTCAATAAAAAGGTGGACCAACGGGTGTTCGACACATTGCGTGTATTCGACAAGTGACATGGTGCCACGTGGCCTAGACATGGGTTTCCATGTGGCACCTAGGTATTGGTTGGTTCATTATTGAAAAAACATTATGAATTATGGGGTTTGACTCCGACACCTCACCACCAAGCTATTCCTTCGCAGGGGTCAGGCTAGCCAGCACACCCGCACCATGGTTCTTAACCTTATTTGACACCATTTCTATATGATTTTACATATGTGTAAAGAACGAGTGGAAAAGGGTTGGGGCCTAGCCCCAACCCTTGGCGTAACCACACCATGAGACCACAATTGATGACCTATTCCCTTTTTCTTTGGTGTGGTCTTTCCATTCCATCCAACCTTTGTTTCAATACATACGCCATAAGACCTAGGTATTAGTGGTTAGTGTAGTGGATATGGGGTTTATCCTTGTCGGTCAGGCTAGCCTGCCGACCAGAGGCTAAACTATTAGGGCCTGACTTTTAGTGCGCATGGATTTCAGGTCTGGCCACATAGACACTACCATGACCAAGTGCCAAACATGCAGGGGATTAAAATGAGACGACACCAGTTTAATGCATGGAGTGATAAGCTCGAGGCCACATGGCTCGGTGCACACGACCAGGAGCCAGGTTTGGAGGGGGCCAGTGCACCCATAGTTGGGTGCCTGGCCATATGGCATGCAACCATAGGACCAAGGGCCAGTGCGAAAGGGGTTACACCCTAATTATATGTGGAAGTGGGTTTTAAACTTTAGCATAAGATTTTTTAATGGATTTTTATGGAGTTTTTGGAGATTTTGGCTAATATTGGGAGATATTGGGCCCTTTTTTAGACCAGATCTTTGGGGAAAGTTGGGAGATGGTTACAAACTCTATATCTATATAAAATAGGCCTTTTTGATGCCATGGGAGGAGATTCAGAGAAGATGTATGCATGGATGATTTTAAGGATGGGAATTTGTTTTAAAATGTAGAAACCTTGGCGAATATTACTAATCCTTCATATTCCAACTATGAAATGTTTGACGATATTTTTGTAAAAATATTCAAATTTATAAGGATTTTATATAGTTTGTATAAAATTTTGGTGATTTTTAGGTAAAATAATTTTATCCTATAGAATTTGGGTGAATAATTTTTAGAATAGCGAATCATTTTTTGGGAAAAACCATGGAAAATTAGCCCATGAGCAAAATTTAGCCCCTAAAATCGTCCCTGGATGTATGTTGAAGGAAATCCAAACCAAAGCCATTTTTATGCAGGGAAGTTCTTGAGGAGCGTACCTTTGTAGGCACTTTCTAGGAGCTCCAGTCATCCATTTTTAGTGTTGTTTCTTCCGTTGGGTTCTTAAGAACTAGGAGAATAAGACCAAAGTTTTCTAACCTTTTGGAACTATTGTGATGTACTTATTGATCTTTTAATAGAAATAAGAAAGCCTCACCCACTTAGACAAAGGCCCAGAGACGTAGGTGAGGTTTTCAAACTCCATTATCACATTGGTGTTATGGTTTTCTATTGTTTATTGCATCATTTTAGTTTTTCACATGTTTATATGGTTTGATATATTCTCATATCTTCTTCCTCTTTCTTTAAGCTTCATAATTGGTTAATCAATGCATTCTTAATAACTCAACCATCGTCATGTAGAAGATCTTTTCGGATCACAGCTACCAATGCTTTCATGGATTGCACTACATTTATTGACAAAGAGTCTCAGTGGAAGTGGAAACCTGATTACATTTCCCTATGGGATTCTACTTTGTTGTGTCTTTGCGACCTATCGATATTTGGTACTACCAGAGAAGCAATGCAGTACACCAAATTCATGATCAACAGAGTGCACAACAGTGCCTTGTGGCTAGAATAGGCCTACCCAATCCATGTAGAGGAAATCCACATGTTCACTGAGTTTTCCATGCAAGCCTAGGATGTCAATTAAGCTTTTCAAGACTCGAGGAAGCACGATATAAAGAAGGGGGAGCTGAGCTTGTATGAGAAATATGGCACACGCTGTGGAGGTCAAGGAGAACACATTTCACTTATTGATGATGAAAAGGTCTATATGGCCTTCTATATGATTGTGATTAAAGTGATGCATAAGTACACAAAGAGAAAGTGTACTTTTTACACCATCGCTGTGGAAGAATTCAATAAGAATGGTGCCCCTATGAACTGGTGAAAATATTTTCACATAGAAATATTCCAAGCTTGTGTGGATGCACATGACCGACCAGGATATTTTATCTATGGATACTTGCTTGTCTCCTTTTTTAGTATCAATATTTGCAGTATCTAATTGTGGCCTCAAAAGGCGCTACAAAAAGTTCCATACCCTGGTAACAAAATTCACTAAAATAGCACTGCAACTATTCTATTATGCTCCATATGGTTGCTTGTTTTATTGTTCTACTCCTGTCACTTCTTTGAAACATCCATTTCCAATGCCAAATCTCATTTAGTAGAATTTTATTTTTAATATAAAATAATTATGTTAGTTTTGATTTTATATTTTAAATAAAATAAAATTAAAATAAAAAATAAAAAAAACCCCACTCATTATCTCACCTCACCCCACTCATTCTCTCACCTTACCTACCCATCCACCTCACCATTCCACTCTCATTTCTAGTCTATGTTTACTCAATTTATCATAATTACTTTATATCATAACTACCACTCCATTTGTAAATGACATAAAAACTCGCATAAGAAAGCTAATGTGCCATTGAATCAAAAGCATTATAGGAAAACTTGTAGCGGCTAG
Source organism: Picea mariana (assembly GCA_032191745.1). Lineage (NCBI taxonomy): Eukaryota > Viridiplantae > Streptophyta > Pinopsida > Pinales > Pinaceae > Picea > Picea mariana. Next base: position 12,540 of record JASDQU010215715.1, read on the forward strand.
TATTAAATTTAAAAAATGAAGAGCACAATCACCAAATGTAAACGGAAAAATCTCCAAAGATATTCAAGTGTTGAGGCAACACATGAAATCAAGGATTATCATTTGGTTGATTACTGCTGTCAAAACCAGAGATTTGATAATTTCCATCAAATTCCATCAAATAACTTTAAATGCCAAGTAATTGACATCAATATTGCCACGAGTACAACCAAAACTATTATCAGATGCTTGACAAAGGCCCTTCTTAAGTATTTATTAGGGTTTTTTATTTTGGTGTTGGATGGGTTAGGTAAAGAGGATCCATCAACAAGAAAGAAAATTACAGTAACTAAGCTTGAGAGGAATAAGTATAAAAAGGGAGGTCTGATACCAAACAAAAAGACTCCTACAGAAAAAGACAAAGCCTCTACAAGAAAACATAGTAAAATGAATAAGAAAGTCCCAAACCCTACGATCAGATCTGAAGGGGATAAAATAAAAACTTTTTCTCAAACCAATCATACAAGAAGGAACAATTTGGATTTGTTGGAGGAAGTCGCTACATCAGTTTTTCAAGTAGAATTTATAGTTTGAGAATTTCACCTTTAATGAAAATCCTAAAATTTGATTGAAAGATTATTGATAATGGAAAAACCTTTTTATTTCCTTGTATTTTAGGTACCATTCCTCTTTTTTTTATGATGGCCTATAACCTTAGAAAGGAAAGGTGCTAAAAATGTTAAAAAATGTTCTTTTGTATGGCACTACAGGAAGTTCTTGCAGTCTGATACAGAGGAAAATATTGACTCTACAGGAACACTTGTAGCAACCGATTTTTCAGAAAATATGAAATAGATTCATATTTTCATAATGGAGAAAGGTCGTGAACAAGGTAAATACTTCATGGATCATCAGATGGAGTAAGATACCATTTTTGTGGATTTACAGTCTATCTTGGCATACCATGATTTTGTAGATCAGTCATCATTGCTAAGTTTTCAAAGTATTGATTCGAGTGGATCATTGAAGATCGGGAAGATATTGGAAGGATAAAGAGGAATATACAACGTAATCATCCAGGTGGAAAGAAAGTCAAGCAAGGAGCTTTTCTATGCAAGGTTATTTCCTTAATTATATGATCTTTTTTGTAAAATTGTTTATTGTTTTGTATATCAGTATATAGAGGTAGACATTCTCCCTAAGCACTTGTAGGGATTAGTATTGATGTGTACCTGACTATCAGGTTGAACATAAATTCATGTACTCAATGTAAAAAACTATATATTGGATGAAGTAGAAAAATAAAGGGGGGGATCCATTTTTTGGCAAAAAGGTTCTAATTATAAGACTATTTTGATCCATCCTACCTATGTAAATATTTCATTTGTTAATAAAGGCGATGATTAGTGTGTATCTCTCATATTTTTTTATCACTTCTATTTCTTCATCTTGAAAATATCATTACTGTTATATGCCCATATGAGTGTATGTATGTTCTGAAAAGGTTTCTCTATTTTGTATAGTGCAAGCTTTTCCACATGTGTGTTTGAGTCTTTTAAGTATTGTTCAGAAAGGATTTCTGACTATAGGTTTATTCTTCTACTGGTCAATTATATTAAATAATAGATTCGCTTTGATCATTGTCAGTTTTGTTCCATTAATTCTCCTTAATCATATATCATACTCTCTTTTTACTCAAACTGAGGATTTATTTACCTGATCTGTTGCATATAGGTAAGTGGTTTTAATATCTCATTCATCAAGCTCCATTGAGATTAAGAGTGTGATTCCCCTACCTCTCTAAAACTATTTTCTTTAAAATTTTTGAAACAAGGTGTGATAGGCTTGAATTAATAGCAATATTGAGTTCAATTCTAGCGCTAACATATTTTGGCACCGTTTTTGGGGAGTGAAGAATGAAGCGATATTCCCTAGGAGAATGACATTGATCATATTCTCTTCTTGATGGTGAACAAGAAGTGAACATATATCACACTGCATACTCTTTCACCTAGACAATCCACAATCTAAGACTCCACTAGAGGAAGAATCTTGTTGATATAAAAATCAAAGCACGGAAGGGAAAAACCAGGTATCATCTCATTAGTTTTCTCCATACAATTTTGTTTTTCTTTATCAACCCATTCTTGTCTTTCCCTTTGCATGTAAAGAGGATCATCCTATGTTTTGTTTATTTAGATGATTGTAATCCTACAAATGCTTATTATCCCCCAAGTAATGAATATGTGTCCTCTTCATGCACTATTGACCTTGATTTAATCCCATCATGTGAACCTATTGATAAATTTGAGGTCTATGTTTCAATTTCTTTTGAAATTGATTCATATTGTAAACCTGTGGACTACTAAGTTGATATACCTTATGATGTCCATGTTGAAACTTGCAATCAACCAATTGACCTTTGTTTTCATCCTTTTGAAGTTCAATTAATAATTAGAGAATTTTTTAAGCCTCTCAAGTTTCCTCCTATCCTAAATGCTTACCCTCCTATGTTCTTTGATTACCTTCCTATGTTTAGAGGAGACAATTGTATTACATATGCAAAACACATTGAATATTTTGAATATTTCATTGATAATTTCAAAATCATGCAGGAGGATATTATTTTGAGGTTATTTTCCAAATCCTTGGTCATGGATGTTGCTTTATGGTTTAGAAATATGAAGTCTTGCTCCATTTGTTCGTAGATTGATTTTCATTGTGTATTTCTGAGATATTGGGGTGAAAACAAATTTGTTGATCAATATTTGATTGAACTTTATAGTATGATAAGAGGGAAGAATGAATACCTTGCTACATTCAACAAGATGTTTCACAGTTTTTATTATAGTATGCCTTTGGATATCCATATTTCTGAAACTATTGCCATGGTGTATTATACGCTAGATGAACATCCTGATTTGTTCCTTTATATCAGAGAGAGGAAATCCTCATCCCTTGAACAAATGTTTACTAATGCTGAGGAGATCGAGGAGACATTTTGAGCCTGTGGGAGGCTTCCAAAGCAGGTTTTGGGTGAAAGTTTTAAACAAATTAAAGCTTATAAGAAACATGAATCAGATTTGGATGCAGATCAACTGGAAGAAGGATATGTACAGGAGGATGTTTATGAACATAAGTCATATTTGGCACAACTTTGTGCATCATTTTCATAATTCAATTATTTTTTAGGTCTTGAAATTGATAAATATGTTTTTTCTACTAATGAGAATGCAAATTTATATGATCATCGGTTATACCAGCAAGGTGAATTTACAAATATAGTTAACTATTTTTCTAGTTATGAGCCAAGAGTTGATTATGTTTATGAGGATGATCATGAGGGTCATTTTTCAAAGGATAATTTTCTTTGTGGAAGGTTTTCAATTGATCATAGTAGGAACCATTTTAATCATACTATTGAAGTATCACATGATTATTTTGTTGAGGAAACAACTTCTTCTACGAAGCGCCTAAATGTTCATAATGGAAATCAACAGTCTTTGTAGTTTATGATGATATCCAAGATTACATGTTTTCATGTTTTGATTAGGGATTTGTACTGCATGATCAAAGAAATTTTGTTTCTATTGATCGTCATGGGAAATGATTGTTGTTGTTGAAGGAACAAAAAGGTCACATTTTTCTCAGCAAAAGAGAATTCATGCAGTGGTGGTCATCTCATCTAGATCAACAAGTTTGTGATCTTGGTTTTGAACACCTCATAGCACTAATGTTGGAGTCTTAATTTTTAAATTCTTTGAAGATTTCAGATTTCATCGTATCACTGGAATTTGAAGGTGAGTATGGTTTTCCAAATAATTTATGGCTGATGTTATATCTCTACTGTTATCTGTTAATCAATTGTAGACATGTGATTCTATCAGTTGTGAAGCTACTTTCATGGTTGCTATGGAAAATTTCTTTTACTTGAGAAAAATGGAGAGTTGGTTAGAGTAGAGTAATGTAGGATGGATAAGCTCTCTTTCTGAGCATTTGGTTTGTTTTAGTTTGTACAGTATGGGAAGACTACAATATGCAACAATATATTTTTTTTTCAGCATTTTGTTTTTAGAATTTGAATAAGTTGCAAAGGTTTGGAAGGTGGTGAATGACTCCATAGCCCAATGAGTAATGCACAAGTTTACAAGTTCTTGGAAGCTCACAGAGAACATTCCATCCCCTGTGGAGCCCATGTTAGTATCAATATTTGTAGTGTTAAATTCTGGCCTCAAAAGGAGCTACAGTAAGTTCCATACCCCGATAACAAAATTCACTAAAATAGCACCACAATTGTTCTATTCTTCTCCATATGCTTGCTTATTTTATTGTTCTACTCATGTCACTTCTTTGACAATAAAAGTTGACCATAAAGGAATGTAACCAACATAAAACACTATATATTGGATGAACTAGAAAGAGAAGGGGGGGATCCCTATTTTGGAAAAATGTTCTAATTATAAGACTATTTTGATCCATCCTACTTATGTAAATATTTCAGTTGTTAATAAAGTTGATGGTTGGTGTGTATATCTCATATTTGTTTATCACTTCTATTTATTTATCTTGAATATATTATTACTATTATATTCCCACATGACTATATGTATGTGCTGAAAAGGTTTCTCTATTTTGTATAGAGCAATCTTTGCAACATGTTTGTTTGAGTCTTTTAAATCTTGTTCAAAAAGGATTTCTTAGTGTAGGTTTATTCTTCTACTTCTCATGTATATTAAAGAATAAATGATCTTAGATGATTTTCAGTTTTGTTCCATTAATTATCCTTAATCAAATCTCATACTCTCTTTTTACTCAAACTGAGGTTTTATTTACCTGATTTGCTTCATATAGGGAAGTGGTTTTAATAGCTCATTCATCAAGCTCCATTGATATCAAGAGTGTGATTCCCTCGCCTCTCTAAAACCACTTTATTTAAAAATTTTGAAACAAAGTGTGATAGGCTTGAGTCAATAACAATATTGAGTTCAATTCTAGCACTAACATATTTTGGCACCATTGTTGGGGAGCAAAGAACAAAGTGATATTCCCTAGGAGAATGACATTGATCAAATTATCTTCTTGATGGTGAAAAAGAACTGAACATATATTACACTGCATACTCTTTCACCTAGTGAATCCATAATCTTAGAATCCACTGGAGGAAGAATCCCGTTGGCAGAAAAATGAAAGAACGGAAGGGAAAAACTACATATCATCTCATTAGTTTTCTCCATGAACTTTTGTTCTTCTTTATCATATTTTCCCCGTCTCTCCCTTTGCATGTAAAGAGGATCATCCTGTTGGTCCCCGGTTTTTACCATGTTATTTGCCTATACTATATACCGCAGACCTCCAACTATATGCCAGTACCACCCTTTTTGACCTCATTTTGACATAATCAACATCCCTTTACCATCCAAAGGGGTCACCTAAGGTATCTTTGAAATTCAAGCTATTATTATGCATTTTAATGCTTTAATTTGGTAATGGAACTGATATCGCTTGGGTTAGGTACCATTGCTATTCTTGGAACAGGATGTCTCTACCAGGTACCAACTCGCACCCGTGGAGGTACCAGTGGAGTCGTTCAAGAGCTGTGCATGATGATGTGCGTTATGGTTCGAATGAAGAGAAGGAAGGTTCGCAGGCCAGCTGGAGTCGTCGCCACACAGTTCTCGAGAGTATAATGATCAACCTGGATCGATTGTTCTTCATACTACACACTTCGTGACACTACGTGTCATGAAGTTGTGAGATACGTTTTTAA
>JASDQU010215716.1:1361-18285 GCA_032191745.1 Picea mariana
TTCTGGAAAGGGTTATTCAAGGGATTCAAAACAAATCTGAATTTTAGTACAGCCTATCATCCCAAGTCGGATGGGTAGATAGAGTGGGTGAATCAAGTGATAGAAGGAATATTGAGGATGTATGTGATGGACAAACCATCGAAATGGGAAGACTACCTGCACTTGGTAGAATTCGCCTACAACGATGGGTATCAATCATCATTGAAGATGAGCCCATTTGAAGCACTTTATGGCAGAAAGTGCAATACTCCAGTGAGCTGGGATAATCCAGCTGACAAGGTAGTAATTGGGCCAGAGTTTCTCAAGGAAATGGAAGAACAAATGCTAAAAGCAGAATTTGAAAGATGCCCAAGATAGGCAGAAAAGTTATGCTGATAAAAACAGAACCCACAGAGAGTTCAAAGTGGGTGACCATGTTTTCCTGAAAGTAGAAGCCAGTAGAATTTCTATGAAGCTGGGAAACTGTGCCAAGTTCGCAGCCAGATTTTGTAGGCCATTTGAAATCCTAGAAAGGATTGGGCCAGTTGCATATATGCTTGCAGTACCTGCATCAATGATTGTACATAATGTGTTTCATGTTTCATTGCTTAAGAAATATATACCTGATGCTAATCATGTAATCAATGGGAATGTGATTCAGGTGAAGCAAGAAGGTGTCCCGCAAGTGCATCGTGTGCGCATATTAGACTAGAAAAGAAAACAACTCCGGAATCAAGATATAGGGATTGTAAAGGTCCAGTGGACCTGGTATGGTCCTGAGGACGCGACTTGGGAACATGAAGATTCTATGCGGGCAGAATACCCGCATATTTTTGAAAATTTTGAAAAGCTTGTTGATGTTGTGTAAAAGTTTCACCGAGGACAGTGAAAAAATAAGGGGAGGGGATTGTAATATCCCTCGATAGTGCCCCAGTTATATTATGAATTGTAATATGTTTTATAGGCTGGTGAGCCAAGTATTGTAAGCTGGTTGGATTATGTGGTTATTGGGCCAGAGAGCTTAAGTGTTGAAGGCCAAGAGCTGATTTTTGTACATATAATGATGCACATTATTAATATAAAAACATCTCTGCGTGTGGACCGGCCACAATGAATGAGTGATGGGGGACTAAGCTTCCACAAAGTCTAGGTAAGGGAGAGGGGGCTGAAAGGTTGGGAAGAGGGGCTAAGATTAGGGGCTTAAGTCCTTGGGAATAATAATTAAATATTATTCCAAAGCTGTGTAAATGTTTATGTTTTATCCTTTGTCCCTGGAAGGGGGAACATGTGCAAAATGGGGAGCATGCAGCCCTAGGGAGACAAGTGTCGACCTAGGTGCATGCAGTTAAAACTAGAGAAGGGAGCTATGTTGAGGGTTTGACCTCCCATTCTCCATCCTCCATCTGAACTCGCAGGTGTCGAGGATCGACCTTTGTTTTCGATGTTTGTTCTGGGGAATCCTTACCTAAACTGTTAAGTCTCTGCATGGGATCTCTATACACACTCACACATATCCAAAACGAAAGCCGTGATTCTATTCTGTATTACTGGTTGGGAAAACCGAATGTCTCGTAATTGCTAAGCCTTGTTATGCTGTAGCGTCTGTCTGTCACCAGTTTGGGAAGCCTGTGTCTGTGTTCCTGGTGGAATGTTGTGGCCACACAGTGCTTAACTATGTGTGGCTTGCTGGCCAGTGTATGTTCATGTTGAACCTTGGGGTTTCCTGACTGTGTTGGAAACCGAGTTGAAGGAAACAGGTTGTCTAGCCTGTGTGTAACACTCTCTCCAGGTGAGGGAGGTGGTTGGGGTTGAAGAGGTAGGTTACCAAGCCTGTGAGTGACTCTCTCTAGGTGAGAGAGTGCGCAGAGGAAGTGAGAACTTCTGGAAGGGGTCCTGTAGCTGCCATAGAGATTGGAGACTTCTGGTCCAGTCTGTTGTTGAAGCCCAAGGCAAGGGAAGTTTAGCAGTCGAAGAACTGTCCGGGTGACAGTGAATGTGTATACTCCTAGGGTTGGACATGCATGTGGGGAATGAGGGTCTGTGAGCAGTGGGTGTAAGTGAATCCTGGGAGAGAATTCTTCCGCTATGATTGTGTGTCTTCCTGTTGACCTTGCCTAGCCTAGGATTCCCTGCCCGATGGAGCTTAGTCCCAGCTTGGGGTTGACCTACTGCTGAGATGATGAGAAACACAGTCTAAGGCTGGGAGGTTCGTGGAAGGTTTGCATGTAGTTGGTGGAATTACCACAGTTTCAAAGATAAGTAATAGTTTGTGCTTTATATTATTCTTTGCATGCCTGTGATACTTAATTGGTCATATCTAACTAGTGGAATTCGCTCGATTGATCAACCAACTACTCAGTCACTCCATTGACTTACACCAACATTTGGGTTTAATCACAATTTCAAACATTGTTTGGTTTTATTATTGTTTTTTCTCATTGATTTGATTTTTGCATAGTTATATTTATTTTCATCTTTTGTGACAATAGTTATTCAAAAAAAATCGGTGTGGATATTACTTGTGTTTTCGCATTTCTTAGTTTATCTTTTTAAGGTCTCTATGTTAGAGTGATATCTTTTTTTTTGTAAGTGAGTGTAGGAATCTATATTACTAAAAATAATATGATACAAAAGGTGGGCCTCCTGGTCTTCCTAGAAGGAAACCAGACCAGGGGGTCCCTAGTTGTGCAAGTTTAAAGTAACGAGGGATGGTTTTGGTCTACCACTTAGGGAAACGAGACCAAACCTTCCATGTTTAGTTGGAGAAAAAATCATATACATAAAAGAAGAAACTAAAAACATCCTCCTAAACCAGAGCATGAAAGATATCTGAGCTAACTTGACAAAACCTGGCATTATTGTCTATAGACTACCAAATCATTGATCCAGAACTATGAAGTGTTTATGCACCTGGGGGTGCTGCTTCTCGCCATCCACCTAGCTCTTGTTATCTTCCTTTTGTGAGGTCATGTGAGTCTTCTTGATTTGAGTTGGCACACCGTGTCCATCGACAAGTGTGATGTCCATGTGATGGACATAGTGAAGGTAGAGGTGGACATGGACTTCCAAATGATCCAGCTTGCATTTATGGTCCTTCTCTACATCTACTAACAATTTGGTAATAGTTTCCAGACTACTGATGCGACGCAAGATCTCATCCAACATTGTCTTGTTTTCCCTGTATCCTCCTTCCTGGATTCTTCCCTTTCTGAAAGAAATTTTCCAATCATCATATTAGTTAGCCACACCATCTCCACCGTTTTGTGGAAGAGGGTTTCCCTGGGTTAAGTGGCCCCCGGATCAGTTACCTAGTCTGCTTCCTATACCAATGCATCCCGCGCTTTACCTTTGCACTTGTTCTTTAATTCCTTTTCCCACCAGGTGATGGTTTTCTTCCCCTTCGCCACAACTTGAGTTTGGAAGGTGCCCTTCGCATCTTTCGCAGCCTGTGCCATTCTTGTTATCCACTGCAGACTGTTCAGGACATCCTTCCTAGGGGGGTTCCTTTTCTTGTGCATTTGCTTTAGATGCACCATCCCACTTTGCCTACCACAACTCCTGTGATGGTTACTCGGCCTGTGCCTCACTTCCCAGGTATTCTTCCTTTTCCTCTCCTTGACTCTGTGATAATCCTTACTGTTGTGCTCCTTCTGATTGCAGCTATTTCCACTATCCCACTTCTTATTGACCTTTCCCCAATGCGAGCCCGTTCTTTAAATCTTGGTTTTCTAGCGGTGATGTGAGCTTAGATCAATTTTCCTGTTAAGGACCATATGGTCATGATGGGTCGTCCTTTGTCCCAGTGCGATTACTGCCCTTGCTCACTTGTGATTCGATTGTGCCGCTCTTCGTACTTGTAATTGTCCTGGTGGATCGATCCTAGTTATCATCTACCCCACATGCCTTACTTCATTCATTGAATGCGACTTGCTTCCTGGCCTTTCACTCATGCTTTCCCCATTCCTCTTACTAGCATAATGGCCTTGCTTTCGGTCATCTGTTTGTTGCTTATTATGATCTTGCATGATAATTAGTGGCAGATTTTTAGGCAATCCTATCTTACCTGGGGCCCGCATACCTTCCGCGAGGCCTTGCGATGTCCTCCTTGATGTGACCTTCAATGCTTAAACTGCCTTCACGATATTTTTCCTCAAGGTGGTTGTAGTCTATTCTGAGTTGCCCATCCAGAATGCTGATCCAGGTATCGTCTAGTTCCGGGCCTTCCTTGCTAACCCCCTCGTTGGCGAGCCTGTCCACTAGTGCATTCGCTGACCTACGCACCCAACACAACTCCACTGTATTCAGAGTTCTCATATGCTCTTGGATTTTCTGTAGTGAGTGTGCAAGGCGCTAGTGGCGCTGAACCTTGCCCACTCTGGTGCCATTTTGGAGTATTTTCTCTGTGTTGATAACTAGCATGGAGTCACCTTCTACGATGGTGTTTATCATCCTTTCACGACTTAGGATTTCAAGGCAAAGTTCTAGGGATCCAAATTTCGCTGTGTTGTTGGTTGAATTTCCCATGCTCCCCGCATACAATCAAATGATGTTGCTGCCACTGTCTCTGATCACTCCACCAACCCCTGCCACTCCTAGATTTCCTTTTGCCGACCCGTCAAAGTTCAGTTTGAGGAACCTTGATAGAGGGGGAGTCTAGTTGTGGGATCCTATATGGAGTTGTGGGTTGTTCCCTACAGATAGGTTGTTGCACCAATATTTCATTTGGAAAAAGTCCAGGATACGAGAGTCTTGGTCTGTGAGTTGCACTTTATCCGTCTTGTAGTTGCAGCTCTGCACCATTTCTCTTATTTGAGAGAATATTGTATCCTTTATCCTTTTTTTCCAGTATTCTTTCATTCCTGAAGATGCACCGGTTCTGTTCTTTCCAGATTGCCCAGATGATCATCCCCAACGTTAGATTCCAATAGAGGTTCACCATTTCATTTTCACGGTAACCCTGATTCTAGTTGTTGATGGTTGCGCTGATGTTCCCTTGGATCCTATTGGATTGGCGAAAGATGCTTGTCACCCAATCCCAAATCTCTGATGTGTAACTGCATTCGTCGAGGAGGTGGTTAGTTGTTTCCTCCTTGTCTAGATAGAGATGGCAATGAGAGAGACCTATGAAACCCCTTTTCATGAGGTTCTCCCAAGTTAGAATTCAGTTATGAAGAACTAGCCATTTGAATATTTTGATTTTTGGCCATTGGGGGCTTTTCCAGATTTTTTCCCATTGTTGCTCTAGATTTTCTTGGTTCTGACCCGCGATGTAATACCATTCTTCTTTTAAGTTGAATTCACCCCCATTTTTCATGCCCCACCTCAATTGGTCCTCTTCTTTCGAGACCAATTCCCAATTCCTCCTCCACCTCTTTCGTTATTGTTTCGATCCAGGCTCTATTTTGTGGATTAAGTTTGTCCCAAATCCTCCATCTGGCGTTGCCATCCCTTTGCTTCTAGTAATGATGGATTTTTGTTTTTCCTTCCTAATCATTTCCTGTTGAAGCTCATCCCAGTCCATATTTTCCATTCTGGGTTCATGTTGCCATGCATCCTCCCAAAACCTTGTTGTTCTACCATTTCTGACTTCCCAGAAGCTGTGTTTCTGGATCTAGTTCTTATTTCGCCAGGCAATATTTCAGATGGCCGATCCCTCCCTTGTGCCATGAACTAAATTTTCTCCTGGTCGCTTATGTTCGGGGCATACTTGGCCTTCCAGAGGTTTTCCCATGGTACTGGTTTATCTTTGACCCATCTCCACTAGAGCTTTGCCTCGTAGGCTTCGTTGGTTACCTGTGGGTCCTGTAACCCCATGCCTCCTTTTCTTTTTGGTCTGCATACCTTATCCCAGGCCACCAGGGCCCATTTATTTTTATGTTTTGTTCCGCGCCATAGGAAGTCTCATTGGATGGCTCTTATCTTTTGTAGAATTCCTTTGGGGGTTGGGAGCACTGACATCATATACGTTGAAATTACTTGAAGAACTGTTTTGGTGAGGATAAGCCTTCCGACTAGGTTTAGGGCTCTATATGTCCAATTTTTTACCCTCTCATGCAGTTTGCTGATAACTCCTTCCGACATGGCCTTTGTGCAGGCTCTGTTGTCATGGGGTGTAACGTCCCTAACTATCAACCCCATGGCTAGGCAACGCTTCTACGGAGAACATTCTCATAAATTTTTATATAACATGCATATTAAATATAATTAACAAATCTAATGAATTTTAACCAACAATACAGAGTAATCACAATATTACTGCTAACATACAGAATTAATGGAATTAACAATAAATATCATTGCAACAGAATACATGATAATATTGCAAGCATCACAGACTTGCATTTTAATTGAAATTAAACACATGCATATACATATCTTTGAAACTGTAGTAGCTCCACCAACCATGTCCAGACCTTCCATGAACCTCCCAGCCTTAGACCATGCTTCTCATCACACTTAGCAGTGGGTCACCCCCAAGCTGGGACCAAGCTCCACTCAGGGCAAGGGAATCCTAGACTAGGATGAGGTTACAGGAAAACTGCACAGAGCAACTGGAAGGATTCTCTCCAGAATCCTTCTTACACCCACTACTCATAGACTCTCATTCCCCATATGCCTGTTCCACCCAGGAGTATACACCTTCACAAGCACAGTCCATCGGTGCTTCACCTCCCTCTTTGGGTCTCAACAATAGGCCGGATCAGGAATTCTTAGAGCTCTGCAACTGGTGTTGGACTCTCTCTGGGAGAAAACCACTTCCCAACAAACTATCTCACCTGGAGAGAGCTTCTCATAGGCATGAAAACCTGCCTCTTCTACCACGGTCCTGACAACCTGGTTCTTCAACCAATTTTCAACTCAATTACTGCAAGTTCATGATAACAACAACAACAACATCTTTTGGTTAATTCACGGGTGACAACAACAACAAGAAAATTGGATGTGGACGTCTACAAAATGACAACAGGCCACTAAGAGACAACACAGTTCAGGTAACACCGGTTTCAGGATGCGTGACAAGAAATCCATGTAGAGGTCGAACACAGACTCAAAAGTTCAGACAGAGGGTGTGTCAGATTCTCAATAAAATGTCACATGCTTCAGGTTCTAGAGATGCGTGAGGGTATGCATGCAAAGATTAGATGGAATTTCACGGTTTCAGACAATCGACGACAGAATGGAGGACGAACCCCCAACTCAGTTGACGCTTCATCTTTTAATCGCATGCACCCAAGTTGACACTTGTCTTCCTGGAGCTGCATGTGTTCCCTTTTGCACACGTTGGAGCTGCATGCGTTGCCTCTCCCATGAATTAGGATAAAAACATGTTTTGTCACACAACTTTAGAATAATAATAAAATATTATTCTTAAGGACTTAAGACCCTAAGCTTATCCCCTCTTTCCAACCTTTTAGCCCCTTTTCCCTTACCCACCCTATGAAAGCTTAGTTCCCCATCACTCTTTCTTCATGGTCAGTCTGCACGCAGTGATGTTTAATCTTTATTAATGTTCTACATATTACATATAAAAAAACAGGCTCTTGGCCTTTAACACTTAGGCTCTCCAGCCTAATAAACACATAAGCCCACCATCTTATCAATACTTGGATCACCAGCCTACAAAACATGATTTACAATTCATACACATGATTTACAATTCATAAACATGATTACAACAAGGCTCATCCTTGGGGATATTACAATCTCGTCCCCTTATTTTTTCACTGTCCTCAATGCAACTTTCACACAACATCAACAATATTTTCAAAATCTTCAAAAATATGTGGGTATTCTTCCTGCATAGCATCCTCATGCTCCCATGTCATGTCCTCATGACCGTACCAGGTCCATTGGACCTTTACAAGCCCCATGGCTCGATTCCAAAGCTGTTTTCTTTTTCGGTCTAATATGCGCACATGATGCACTTGCAGGACACCTTCTTGGTCCACCTGAATCACATTCCAATCAATTACATGATTAGCATCAGGTATATATTTCTTAAGCAATGAAACATGAAACACATTATGTATAGTCATGGATGCAGGTAATGAAAGCATATATGCGACTGGCCCAATCCTTTATAGGATTTCAAATGGCCCAAAAAATCTAGCTGCCAACTTGGCATTGTTTCCCAGCTTCAGGGAACTTCTATTGTCTTTCACTTTTAGGAAAACATGGTCACCCACTTTAAACTCTCCGTGGGTTCTATTCTTCTTAGCATAAATTTTCTGCCTGTCTTGGGTAGCTTTCAAATTCTGCTTAATTTTTAGCATTTTCTCTTCCATTTCCTTGATCAACTTTGGCCCAACTACTGGCCTGTCAACTGGGTTATCCCAACTTACTGAAGTATTGCAATTTCTTCCATAAAGTGCTTCAAATGGGTTTATCTTCAACAATGCTTGATACCCATTATTGTAGGTGAATTCTACCAAGTGTAGGTAGTCTTCCCATTTCGATGGTTTGTCCATCACATAAATCCTTAGTATGTATTCTATCACTCTATTCACCCACTCTGTCTACCCATCAGACTCAGGATGATAAGCAGTGCTGAAATTCAGATTCGTTCTGAATCCCTTGAACAACCCCTTCCAGAACTTGGAGGTAAATTTCGGGTCCCTGTCAGACACAATTGTCTTGGGAATACTGTGCAATCATGCTACTTCCTTCATAAAGATGTCGTCAACATCTGCTGCCTTGTGAGTAGTCTTTAGTGGAATAAAATGGGCAACTTTCGTAATATTTTCCACCACCACCATGATTGAATCATGTTGTTTTCCTGTTCTAGGCAATCCAGTGATGAAATCCATTGTCACCACTTCCCACTTCCACTTAGGAATGGGTAAAGGCTGCAACAACCCTGTTGGGTGCCTGTGCTAAGGTTTAACCTTTTGACACTCCATACATCTAGCGATGTATTCAACAATATATTTCTTCATACCTAGCCAAAAGTAATGGCTCTTGACTGCTGCCACAATTTTCTAATATCCAGGGTGCCCAACATAAGGCACATTATGCATTTCATGCAAAATCAAAAGTTTCAAGTCCTGGACATTAGGTACATAAATTATGTTCTTGTACAGAAGTATTCCATCAACCTCTAATTTATAATTCTCCACTTTCTATGGCATCTTACCTTGCTGTAGTTTTGCTTCCAAATCCCTCTACTGCAAATATGCATTTGTAGCCTCCAAAATTCCGCTTTTAATATCAGTTTGATACATTCTAATGGCTATAACATGTAATTCATGCACTCTCCTGCTGAGTGCATCAACCAATTTGTTATCTTTTCCTTTGATATGCTTGATATCAAAGTCATACTCACAAAGAAACTCCAACCACCTACTTTGCCTAGCGTTCAAGGTTGGATGATTAGACAAATACTTCAGACTGTTATGGTCTGTTCTCAGTTCGAACCTCCTTCCCATTAGGTAATGCCTCCATTTCTTTAGAGCGTGTACTATGGCTGCCGACTCCAAATCATGAGTGGCATAGTTCTTTTCATGCTCTTTCAACATTCTGGATTCATAACAAATTACGAATCCATTTTGATTGAGGACTCCTCCCAGTCCTTCTTTGCATGCATCTGTACACACTAAAAAGTCTTCATTTAGATCTGCAATCCTTAGGATTGGAGCACTGGTTAACAATTGCTTCAATTGCTGGAAGCTTCTCTCACAATCTTCTGTCCACTGAAACTTGTTCTCCTTCCTTTGCAAGGAAGTGATAGGGTGAGATATCCTTGAGAACCCTGTGATAAACCTTTTGTAATAACCAGCTAGACCCATAAAGGATCTGACTTACGTCACGTTCCTTGGTGCTAACCATTCTATGATGGCCTCAATCTTCTGAGGATCTACAACTATCCCATCCTTTGAAATAATATGCCCCAAGTAATGGATCTGCTCCTGATAAAATGAGCACTTGCTCAACTTGGCATACAGTTGGTGGTCTCTCAGCACTGACAACACCATCCTTAGATGCTGTTCATGCTCTTCCTCTGACTTGGAATACACCAGAATGTCATCCAGGAAGACTATGACAAACTTGTCTAGATAGTCCCTGAATACACCATTCATTAGGCACATAAAAACAACGGGTGCATTTGACAACCCAAATGACACCACTGTGAACTCGTAATGACCATACCTTGTTCTAAAGGAGGTCTTGCTGATGTCTTCATCCTTTATCCTTACCTGATGATATCTTGACTTGAGATCTATCTTCAAAAATGTATTCGCATCCTTCAACTAATCGAATAGGTCATTGATCCTCGACAAAGGATATTTGTTCTTTACATTTACTTTGTTCAATTGTCTGAAATCGATACACAATCTCAACGTTCCATCCTTCTTCTTCACAAATAGGATCGAGGCACCCCAAGGTGACACACTTGGGTGTATATACCCCTTCTTCAAAAGTTCTTCAAGCTGCATTTGTAGTTCTTTCAGCTTTGACGTACTCATTCTGTACGGAGCTTTCGACATTGGAGCTGCTCCAGGCATCAAGTTTACAAAGAAGTCAATATCTCTTTTCGGAGGTAGTCTGGGTACCTCCTCAAATACATATTCAAACTCCTTTAGTATTGCATGATCTCCAATATTTGATACTTTATCCTTAGGTGCTTCCTCCACATGAGCTGCAAATAATTGACAACCTTTCCTGTAGCACTTCTTCAACTGCATTGCTGAGATTTCTCTGATAGCAACAACTCTAGGAATTCCTTGGACTGTTTTCTGATTCCCCTCCTCATCTAGGAAAGTGAATGCCTTGCTACGATAGTCTAAGATGGAATGGTTTTGGTCCAACCAGTGCATCCCAATTAGACAGTCATAAGAATCTAAAGGAAAAACATTCAATTCAACCTTTGTGCTCAGTCCATTCATGTCCACCGGACAAGACTTAACTAACTTAGTAACTTTTCTCTTGGTTCCTGTAGCCAACTGCACTAATCAATACTTTTCATGTTTTCTTCTTGACAATTGCAAACTTTCCACCACTCTAGGATATATATAACTATGGCTAGCCCCTGAATCAATTAAAATAACAAAGGCATGGTTGTTGATCATACCTTCTACTTCAATCATGTGCAACTGATATTCAACTTGCTTGTTGTTTAGGGCTGCATATATCCTTGGCAATCTACTGCCCATGTCCTCCACTGTTTCATCTTGTTGAACATTATGGACAACTCTCACTTTGTCATTTTTATGGGGACAATATTTGTACTTGTGGTTCTCCTGACAGCCCCAACATTGAATGGGTGTCTGTTTTGGCCTTTGTTCCCCTATGCCAACCATTCTCAACTCTCTAAACGATGGCTTTCCTTGAGGACTGTTTATAAAAAAGGGTGGCTTAGTTCCCTTCTTCCTCTGATCCATCTAAAATTTCTTCTTGTCTTCCCAAGCCTTCTAGAAGGTAGGCTTCTCTCTTTGCTGCTCATATAAGCATTTCTCTCTTCTTATAATTTCTTCCATGGTATTAGGATCATCATACTGAATCTTCTCACCAATGGAAGGTGGAAATCCACTTAGATACCTATGAATCTTGACAGTCTCATCTTTGATGAACGTGACATACTTCAACAATTCCAAAAATCTTTGTTCGTATTCATCAGTGGCCATGCTACCCAGTTTGATTTCAAAGAACTCTTTCATCTTTCTTTCATAGTATCTTTTAGTCAAGTATTTCTTCTCAAAATACCTCTTGAATTATTTCCAAGTGATATCTTTCTCTCTAATGTGCTACACCTGCACAAGTTGATACCACCACATGGATGCTTTTCCTTTCAATTAATACATCACAATTCTTCCTTCTGCATGAGAGGAATAATTCTGCAGTTGGAAATGTTTCCTCATGCCAAGCAACCATGTTTCAACATCTTCCTCCTTATGTTCTCCATCAAATGTAGGAGGCTTAATGTTATTCATTTATCCCTTTAGTTCATCCACTACAGATCTCCTGTGCTTTCTGGTAGGAGATGTGCCTGAACTACTGTGTGCCCTCCTCTTGGAGCCACCTTGGGAGTGATGATGGTGTCTACCAACACTCCTTGATATTCTTCCCTCAGAAGTCGGGTGACTCCTTGTTTTGCTTAAGTCTCTCTCCATGTCCAACTTATTTTCTATTCTCTTCAGACTCTTCATCAACTTTAAGTTGAATTCACCCTGTTGTTCCTTATATTTCATAAGATTCTTGTTATTTTCTCAGTTAGTCTTGGCATATTTTTGTAATCGATCAATGATTTTCATCATATGCCCTTCCTTATCTATCTTTTCTCCATGTCCATTGGAGTTCGACCCTTCAACTCCTAAATGAACATCCATCCCTTTAGCTTCCTTCTATGAACTGGAAGCATTCTGTGTCTCCTCCATTTATTTGCACTCAGTGGAAACTCTAAATGGTTCTGGCACTCGTTAAAATTTTGCAAACACAATGTGCAGACAACTAGAATTTGTTAGGCCATTATTCCTTAAAAAATCCCACAAAATTCATAAACAAATCTGATTCAAGAAAACATTCAGTTTTCATTCTCTGTGATTCTCGTTCAATCAAGAATCCCCTCAGATTTCTTCTTTCGGAGCTATGCTCTGCTAAGTTTTCGGGCACTAGCCCCTTTCTCTCAGTCCCCAACCCATGTGACCATGGGTCATGACCAAGCGCTAGATCAATAAGCGCTTACTCAGGCGTTCAGCCTTCGAATTTGGAAGATTTCACATTCGCCCACCCCAAACCATTAATCTCCGAACAAATGACACTTTGTTGACGTCATTACGTCACATCACTTAACATTTTCCTAATTGCGAGGGCATGTAATGGTGGTTTTGGAGTAACCTACTTTTCATCCTGCAATTCTCTTGACGCTGACACGTAACCCCTCAGTGAAACCACAGTTTGGATTGCGGGGCCGCCTTGGAGAATTATCTCCCATGCAACTTGGGTCCCCGCAATGCCTCCTAGCTATCGATCTTGATGTATCATGATCAACGCCAGTGTGGGTCCTTTGACCCTTAACTATGTTATGTAACCTCAGGCTCCACTAACCCTGCTCACATAGAATGCCACATGGTGAAATACTAGCGACTGATACGTGGCCCATTCAGATGGGTGACACTCATCACATTCCAAATGACATTTCAATATTCCACGGACTCTAAACCCACTGACACATGGCACACATCCCATGTGCCCATGCCCATCAAAGTGGCATCATCAGGACCCACTACTTCAGTGCTTGGTTTAATCTAACGATAATCTTTTTCCCAGATCTACGACGTAGATTTCCTCCGGGACTTCGGACCTTCGGGCTTCAGAAGTTTGTGCATCAACACATCCTACTTCTCCCAACCATCAAATTTCCAAATTTACGATCAAATATTTTGCTTGATCTAATGGTAAATCCATTTTCCTACGATCTACGGTGTAGATATCCTTCGGGAGTTTATGCCTCATCGCAATCCACTTCTCCCAATTGGCGAACTCTGATAGGCTTCCAGGATAACCTTCCTGCACCTTCTCCAGATCTGATGGTCGTAAATGTTTTTCCTCTCCTTTTGAACATATCCTATGACTCCAACACCCTAAGTGTTGAGCTCTCTCTGTCTCTCTCTGGTCAAATACCACACCGACTGTGGTTTTATTCTACCGCTACTCCTCCTGAGCTTCGTAACATGACCAAGTAACCCATTGGCTCTCAGAAACATTCTAAGGTTCGAAATTGGTTCTTTTGAACACCATTTCCAATAAAAACTTGGGTCCAAAGACCACTTATCTGGCCCATCCAGGCTCAGTGTTGAAACCTTGGGCTCTGATACCATATTGTAACATCCCCAACCATCAACCCCAAGCTCGAGAAATGCTACTACGTGGAACATTCTCATAAATTTATATATAACATGCGTATTAAACCTAATTAACAGATCTAATGAATTCTAACCAACAATATAGAGTAATCACAATATTACTTGTAACATACAAAATTAATGGAATTAATTGTAAATATCATTGCAACATAATACATAATATTGCAAGCATCACAAACATGCATTTTAATTGAAATTAAACACATGCATATACGCATCTTTGAAACTGTAGTAGCTCCACCAACCATGTGAAGACCTTCCACGAACCTCCCAGCCTTAGACCACGCTGTTCATCATGCTCAGCAGCGGGTCACCCCCGAGCTGGGACCAAGCTCCACCCAGGGCAAGGGAATCCTAGACTAGGTTGAGGTTACAGGAAAACTACACAAAGAAACCGAAAGGATTCTCTCCAGGAGCCTTCTTACGCCCACTACTCACAGAATCTCATTCCCCACATGCTTGTTCCACCTAGGAGTATACACCTTCACAAGAACAGTCCATCGGTGCTTCACCTCCCTCTTTGGGTCTCATTTATAGGTTGGATCAAGAATTATCAGAGCTTCGTAGCTGGTGTTGGACTCTCTCTGGGAGAAAACCACTGCCTAGCAAACTCTCTTACCTGGAGAGAGCTGCTCACAGGCCTCACAATGCGCCTCTTCTACCATGGGCCTGACAACCCGGTTCTTCAACCAATTTTCAACTCAATTCCCACAAGTTTAGGATAACAACAACATCAACAACATCAACAACATCAACAACTTTTGGTTAACTCATGGGTGACAACAACAACATGAAAATTGGGTGTGGATGTCCAGAAAATGACAACAGGCCATTAAGACACAACATGGTTCAGGTAACATCAGTTTCAGGATGTGTGAAAAGCAATCCACGTAGAGGTCGAACACAGACTCAACAATTCAAACAGAGGGTGTATCGACTTCTCAAGAAAACGTCACAGGCTTTGGGTTTCAGAGCTGCGTCAGGGTATGCATGTAGAGATCAGACGAAATTTCATGGTTTCAGACAGCCGATGGCAGAATGGAGGACGAACCCCCAACTCAGTTGACGCTTCAGATTTTAACTGCATGCATGCAGATCAACACTTTTCTTCCTAGAGCTGCATGTGTTCCCTTTTTCACACATTGGAGCTGCATGGGTTGCCTCTCCCAGGACTTAGGATAAAAACATGTTTTGTCACACAACTTTAGAATAATAATAAAACATTATTCTCAAGGACTTAAGCTCTTAAGCTTAGCCCCTCTTTCCAACCTTTCAGCCCCTTTTCCCTTACCCACCCTATGGAAGCTTAGTCCCCCATCACTCTTTCTTCGTGGTCGGTTTGCACACAATGATGTTTAATATTTATTAATGTTCTGCATATTACATATACAAAAACAGGCTCCTGGCCTTTAACACTTAGGTTCTCCGGTCTAATAAACACATAAGCCCACTAGCTTATCAATACTTGGCTCACCAGCCTACAAAACATGATTTACAATTCATACACATGATTTACAATTTATAAACATGATTATAGCATGGCTCTTCCTGGGAATATTATAGGGGGATTCCCAAGTATTTTGTTGGGAGCATTTTATGTTCAAACCCCAGAATGTTGGCCAAGTTTTGCTGAATTTCTGGATTAGTGTTGAAGAAATATATCATGGGTTTGGAGTGGTTGATTTTCGCCCCCGAGGCTTCCCCAAAGTCTTCTATTATTTTTTTAAAAGCCTTTGCTTTCTTTACCGTGGGTGTGCCATGGAGTAGGGTATCATCAATGAACTGTTGGTGTGTGGAGGTTGGACAATTCTCAAAAGGTTTGATACCTTTTATTTCATCAGCTGGAGTTGCACTTTTTATGATTTTTCTTAGCCCTTCCATCATTAGAATGAACAGGAAGGGGAAAAATGGGTCCCCTTGTCTTATGCATCTGGATGGACTGAAGGGTTTGGCTGGGGCTCCATTGGTTAGTAGCGAGTAGCTTTTCGTTGAGACTAGAGTGACTATCTAGTTGATCCAGTGCTAGTTGAACCCAAAAACTTCCAACGTATTAGCCATGTAGTGCCAACTTATTTTGTCAGAAGACTTCGCTAGATCAAGTTGGATTATCATCCCCCCTCTCCTTTGGCTTTTCAGCGTGTGAATGATCTCACGAGCTTGGATGATATTGTACAGGATTTGTCTTCCTTCCACAAAACCCGCCCGTTCCTGTGAAATCAGTGTGGGAAGGATTGGCTTTAGTCTATTATCTATGACTTTGGATATTATCTTGTAAACTACATTGCATAAAGCTATAGGCCTGTAGCAGTCTAGGGTCCTAGATTCATTTTATTTCGGGATTTGAGTGATCATTGTGGCATTTAAATCTTTCATGATGGATGTCGATCGTCTGGAGTCCTCCACCACCCTGTAAATATCATGCTTAACCACTTCCCAACAGGCTTTGAAGAATTCCATTGTGAAGTAATCCGGGCCCGGGGCCTTTCCGTTGGGCATCTCTTGGACCACTTGGTCAATTTATTTCTTTGCAATGGGTTTACTTAGGCCAACATTTTTCTCCTCTTTGACCAACTTGGTGATGTGTTGAATTATTCTTTGTATGGCCTCAGATCTGTCTTGTTTGGGTTCTTGGGATATCCCCTGGAAGTGGTTGACCTATATATTCTCAATTTCCTGGTGGGATTCTCTTTTGATCCTGTCCTGATCCCTAATCTTCAAGATTTTTTTATGGGATCTTCTTGCAATAGTTTTTGTATGAAAAAACTTGGTATTCCTCTCCCCTTCCTTTAGCCACCTTATTCTAGACTTTTGGCACCACATGGTTTCTTCTTGCTGGCATCTTGCTTCCCATTCCTGGGTCATTTGGATCTCTTCTTTTTTTCGATCCTCTGTGTATCCATTTTTGATGCAATGTTCCTATAGTTTCCTCATTCTGTCCTCGATGGTATTTTTGCCCTGGTTTATATTTCCAAAGACCTCCCTGTTCCACACCTTGAGTTTTTGTTTGATGTATTATAGTTTTTTGTAAAGTTTGAACATCCTTATCCCTTGATCTGGTAGTTCCTCCCACCACCATTGGTTGATGT
>JASDQU010215719.1:904-18285 GCA_032191745.1 Picea mariana
TAATTTCAACAATTGGTATCAGAGCATGTTCCTTTTACTTAAAGGTATATTTGTAAGCTTAAACATGACAAGTCATGAAGGGACTTCAGCCTCTAAGCCCCCTCTGTTTGATGGAACAAATTTTGCCTTCTAGAAGATTGGAATGAGAACATACTTAATGGCCTTGGGTGCTGATGTTTGGGATGTAGTAGATATGAACAATCAAGATATTCAATGAATAACTATCTTCCACAAGAAAGATTGAGACAACCAAGAAACAAACAATCACAAATTATAAATCATGTGATGACTGGGAGCAGGACACAGGTGAAACACAACAACAGATATGTGCATAACAATCGTTATGATCTATTATTCAGTGAACCAGAATGTTACAACTGTCATAATTATGGTCATAAAGCTGCAGACTGCCGCTTAAGGAAATACAATTCAGATTTGATCCCTACTACTGAAAATGTCAAAGTTTGGAAGAAGAAAGTAGATGACAAGTGTGGACTAGTGCTATCAGCCCAAAGGAAAAAGAATCCCTAGTATATTGACAGTGGATGCTCCAAACACATGACTGGAGACAGAAGTAAGTTTCTAACTCTAAGTGATAGCAAATTAGGGAATGTAACTTTTGGAAATGATGCACCAGGAAAGATAAAAGGTAAAGGAATTGTAAATTTGTGTAACGGAAAAAGAAAATCTCAAGATGTGTTGTTTGTAGAAGATTTGAAACATAATCTGCTTAGTGTCAGTCAAGTCTGTGACCGAGGATGTGAATTTTTTTTTACATCTAAATACTGTAGAATAAAAACTGTGGATTCAGGTCAGCTAGTTGCAAAAGGTATAAGAACAGAAAACAATGTCTATGTTTTAAAAGAAGAAGAAGAAGAATGCCATTTAAGAAAATATGATGAAAGTTGGCTGTGGCATAGGAGACTTGATCACCTAAACTTTGATCACATAATAAAACTCAGAAACAATGGGGCAGTAAAATATCTTCCGAAGATATCAAAGCCATATGACTCTATTTGTAAATCCTGTCAGATAGGAAAGATTACTCGCACTCAGTTCAAATCTAAGAACTTTCCCTCAACAGAAAAACCTCTCCAGTTAGTACATATGGATCTATGTGGTCCATCAAGGAAAGAAGGAACAGGAAAATAAAATTACTTTACGCTGATTATTGATGACTATTCTAGACTAACTTGGGTTGCCTTTTTGAAAGAAAAATCTGAAGCATTTGAAAAACTCAAAGTATTTAAGGCTCTGACTGAGAATCAAACAGGAAAAATATTAAAGGCAGTAAGGTCTAATAGAGGAGGAGAGTTTAGTTCATGGAACTTCAAAAAGTTCTGTGATAAGCATGGGATCAAAAGAGTGTACACAATTCCAAGGACTCCACAACAAAATGGAGTTGTTGAGAGGCGGAATAGGTCAGTACAACAAATGGAAAGATCAATGATGAATGAAAGGAACATACCTCAGACATATTGGGTGGAAGCAATTCATACAGATGTTCATATCCTTAACAAAGCTCATCTCAGACCATATAGTGACAAGACCCCTTATGAACTTTGGTTTGGAAGACCTGTTTCAATCAAGCATTTTAAAGTTTTCGGGAGTACATGTTATATCAAGAACAATGATGAAAATATTGGCAAATATGATGACAGGGATGATGAAGGTATCTTCTTGGGTTATGCTATAAATATTAAAGGGTAAAGATGCTACAATAAGAGATTGCACAAACTAGTTGATTGTATAGATATAAAAGTTGATGAAGAAATCCCAGTCAGAAATGTAAGCAGTGTTGAACCAAGAACAAAAGATACAGTTGAAGATGAAGATGAACAGGTCCAAGGATCAGAAAGAGAAGAGTCTGGATCAGATGAAGATATGAATATTCAAACTAACACAAATAAGCATAAAGAAGAAAAATCACCCTCAGAATTATTAGAAAGAATCATCCTGAAAATCAGATAATTGGGGATATAAATGAAGGAGTTCAGACAATAAGGAAATTGATTAAAGACTCAGAACAATATCATGTTGCCTTTTTATCTATGACTGAACCTAAAAATTTTGAGGAAGCTAGACAGGAACATAATTGGATTAGAGCAATGAATGAAGAGCTTGATCAGATTGAGAAGAACAATACTTGGGAGCTTGTCCCTAGACCTGAAGATAAGAATGTAATAGGTTCCAAATGGGTGTTCAAGAATAAAATGAATGAAAAAGGACAAGTTGTTTGAAATAAAGATAGATTGGTCTATAAGGGATATGCACAAGTTGAAGGTCAGGAATTTGATGAAACTTTTGCACCAGTGGCAAGATTGGAAGCTATCAGAATATTTCTTGCTTATTCATGTCATAAGAACTTCAAAGTTTATCAAATCGATGTTGAGTCAACATTTCTTAATGGAGATCTAGAGGAAGAAGTATATATGGAGCAACTTGAAGGATTCTCTTTGACAGATAATCCTAATTATGTTTGTAAGCTGAAGAAGGCCTTATATGTAATAAAAAAATCACCATGAGCTTGGTATTATAGACTGGACAAATTTCTACAAGAAAAAGGGTTCAAGAAAGGTATTGTTGACAGTAACCTTTACATTAAGTCTGAAGGTGATAATTTACTTGTTGTTTTGGTTTATGTAGATGATATTAGTTTTGGCTGTACTAATGAATCATTTGTCTAGTGGTTTGCTAATTCTATGCAAACGGAATTTGAAATGTCCATGATAGGAGAACTGTCATATTTTCTTGGCTTACAAGTAAAACAAAGCTCTGCAGGAATTTTTATTTCTCAAGGAAAATATTTGAAAGAAATGTTGAAGAAATTTCAGATTTAAGATTCTTCTACAGTTAGCACACCTATGGTGGTTGGTTGCAAGATAAGTAAAGGTGATATCTCACCTGATGTTGATCAAAGGACATATCTCTCTATGATAGGCAGTCTTCTGTACATCACAGCATCCAATCCTGATATAATGCAAGTTGTTTGAATGGTAGGTCGTTTTCAGTCTTCTCCTAAACAAAGTCATTTGGTAGCTGTCAAAAGGATATTTAAATACTTGAAGGGAACAATGACTTATGGTCTGTGGTATCCTAGAAATCAGAATTTTCAGTTAACTGCTTATTCAGATGCAGACTAGGCAAAATGTGTTGATGAGAGAAAGAGCACCAGTAGAGGAGCATTCTTTCTGGGTGACTCATTAGTTGCATGGATTAGTAAAAAGAAAGGATCCATTTCATTATCCACTACAGAGGCAGAATACATTGCTGCTTCTACCTACTGCACACAAATCTTATGGATGATACAAACTCTTGCAGATTTGAAGGTAACTTACACTGATCCTATTCCAATTCATTGTGATAACACCAGTGCCATTAGTGTCTCCAAGAATCCTGTTCTTCATTCCAAGACTAAGCATATTCCAATAAAGTACCATTTTCTCAGAGAACAAGTTACAAATAGAGTTGTTTAACTGAATTATATTCCTTCCAAAGAACATATGGCTGATATCTTTACTAAACCATTAGCAGCAGAGTCGAGTCTGAATGCATTCGGGTGCTTGTATTGAGGAGAGTCGAGTCTGAATGCATGCGGGTGCTTGTATTGCCATCAATGCCAAAGGGGGAGATTGTTAGCAAATATTTAACAGACAACAAATGGCATAAGTATAGGAAGAATGTATAGAGGACTGTTGGCATGTTTTACAGGAAGCGTATACTTGTCATTGATGGCAAATACAGTAGTGATGATGGCTTGAGTACAACAGTGATGATCAGTGGTGCAGTGATAATCGGGGAAGAGAAACAACCATGTTCATTGGATCTCTTCCAAAATTCCCTATGGCCGTCAGATCTGAATAAGAGCATGCTGAAGAGGTAGGCCCATAAGGTTTGAGAAGCATTTCTGTTCGTTGGATCCCCTTCAAATTCCCGATAGAACGAGGGTCGTCAGATATGAATGTAGACAAGAAGAGTGCACTGAAGAGGAGGACAGACCTCAGACGTTAGATCCAAGTGCAGGACCCGACCATAGTTGGATCAAGGAGAACCTGCATGATCTTTAAAGTACAAGGAGAAGTGGGCGTACAAAATTCTGAAAGAAGGAGGACCATCCATTTACGGGTAGGACACGTGGGGATAGATCGTCAGTTCGCTGACTGGAGAGTCAAAGGAATGATGTTCCCTAACCTCTTGAAATCGCGATATGCAAAATCATGACTTAATCACAGCCATTGAATCAAGATCAGATCTGGATCGTTGATCCAACTCCATATCAGAGTTTTGTGAATCGCGACATGGAGAGACAAGGAACAATGCAACAAGAATTCTGAAATCCCGATATGTGAAATCGCGATCTAATCACAGCCATTGAATCAAGATTGAATCTAGACCGTTGATCCAAGCCCATTTCGGGGTTTCAAGGATCGAGTGTTGGAGATGTCAAAGAATATTAACATCAAGAATCTCGATATCGCGATATGCGAAATCGCGATGTAATTGCAATCGTCAGATCAAGATGTGATCTAGACTATTGATATGACTCCATTACGGAGTTTCGTGGATCGAGACTTTGAAGTGACAAAAACACTAAATGTCAAGAGTGTCGAAATCGCTATGTGTGAAATCCCGACTGAATCTGAACCGTCAGATCAAGATATGATCTGGACCATTGATCCGATTTCTTTACGGAGTTTTTTGGATCGAGATTTGTAAGTGACAAGAACATTGAACATCAGGTATGTCGAAATTGCGATATGCAAAATCATGGAATGATCTGAACCATCAGATCAAGTGTTGATCGGAGGGTTACTATTCTCTCTCACATTTAACTCTTCAATTTCAAATCTGTTAGCGAAACGAACTCATGATTACCGATTAGTAGGCGTTTAAGTTGCTGAGACAGTCGTCTCCCTTTTGCCTAAGGAGATGGGAAGTTGAAATTCCGTGAGTGTGTATAAAAGAAAATGAGATAGACAGTGTGAGGCTAGTCATTTTGTATGAGAAATGAATAAAACTGTAAGAAAGGAAAGATCAGATAGTGTAGAGTGAGATGGAGAATATGCACAGTGTGAGACGAAACTCAGGGAAGAGTAACTGAAGATGAAGAAAACTTGAAGCTGTGCATAATTACAGAAGAAGTTGATGCAGAGTAGACCTGCTGAACAGACAGAGGAAGAAATGAATTGCAGAGCAGTTAGAAGATGACCAGATGTACAGAACAAAGAAAGATTGGTAAGAATTGATGTATCTGTGTAGTTGAATGTTTATTTGTTCATTTATGTTCTAGGGAGGTTTGGAGGTGCTCGGGAGGACTGTTGTTGATCTAGGTGGATATCGGTGGCCACCCACCTTTTCCAAATGGCTCAAAACGACTTTTTGGCAATTTTGGCAATTTACTATTTTTAGCAGTTTTTTTTGGGTCCTGAACTTCCGGGGCCATTTTGAGGCCCTAAACGATGTTTTTTTGGGTTTGTTTCTCTCACAAATTAGCATCTACAATGCTATTTTGTATCGAGTGTTGTAGGCCTTGGATAGATCTTTCCAACGAGCTATCGTGTGCCCTAAACAGAGATCGTATGCAAAAGTTACGACCCCGGGAAGTTGATGTACTAACTTACCCAAATAGGGCCCACATGACTTTTGGCGCTTCATCTCCTAGGGTTAGGTTTTTGGATGTCTAGGACTTTTGGCATTCCCATTTATTGTAAAAATTTCTTCAAAGCCTCATTGTAACCATCTTCTTGCGAATGCGAGTAGCCGTCACATCTCTTCTCAGAGATAAGCTGCCACCATTCTAGCAAGTCTTTCACTCTGTATTTTTACAGTCTCTGTACATTTCTTTGATTAATAGAAATCGTGTATAACTGTATATATATGTTTATGGTTGCATCTCTGATACATTTCTATGATATTATTGAATATCTGCAATATCTCTGTGCATTTCTTTATTATATCTCTGCTCTCATTTCGTGCTGAAAATAATCCGGATCAGTGGTATCAAAGCAGGCTACTCTTGATCGTTTTTTTTTAGTGCATGTCCCTGATGAGGTCCGAGTATAGCAAGTTGGGTCTCGAGCTTGTCTCTCTTGAAGACAATCGCTCTCGCACACCCAAGAAACCCTCAATGGTGGAAGAAAAGAAAAACGACGGAGCAGACGATCCTATCAATCTGTTGCTTGAGCAAGTTCTCACGCAACAGAGGGACGAAATGATGGAGAATTTTGCCCACATCCTTCAACGCCTGTCGATAGCATCAGGCGCATCTTCAACAAGCGGCCACTTTGGAGGCACCTCGCCTTTCAAGGTACAAGTTAATTTTGATACTCCCGTATTTGAAGGTCAAATAGATGCAGATGCCCTAGATAAATGGTTAAATTTGCTAGAAGGTTGTTTCTTTGTTCACAATTTTTCTGACAAAGAAAAGATCACCTTCGCACTCCTTAAAGCTCTCCCTCATGTCAAACATTGGTGGGAAACTTACAGGGAGCAAAGTTCCACAGAGGAGTTTGGAATATATGGGGCCGATCCCACTTGGGATTTTTTTGTGGATGCGGTAAAAAAACAGTATTACCTTATTGGCAACTATGAGGACTAATACATGAGATGGACCACACTGCAGCAAGAGAGGGGCCAAACAGTTCTGTAGTTCACCAATACCTTCCATACCTTGTGCACCAAGATGGGTATCAAAGACTTCGAGTGACATTTGGTTCTAAAATACCGTGGGGCTCTACACAGATACATCCAGACTGAAATGGATTTTCTGGACATCTCATCACTCGGTGTTGCTTATCGATATGTTGTTAAAATTGAGCAGAAATTTAAGCACCAGAACAAACGGGAATTCGGGTCCGCAAATCTGCAACAACCAAAGTATGAAAAAGATGGCCCTAACAAACAATCTCCTAAAAACCAGTCCAAGACACAGGAAAAGAAGGGTCATGGGAAGACAAATAAGGACACCGAAAAATGGTGTGATTTCCACAAAATCCCTTGGCACAACACCGATGAATGTCACTCAAAATAGTCATTGGTGGCCGAGATCAAAGACAAGGAGTCGAACCCTGATTCAGAATCTGATTATAAAAATACTGGTAAAGGACAGATCATTGACGTAGACCCCACTGCTATTGTCACGACCGCAGTAATTCAACCAGAAGAACCAACAGATCCTGAAGAGGGGGAGNGTAAAGGACAGATCATTGACGTAGACCCCACTGCTATTGTCACGACCGCAGTAATTCAACCAGAAGAACCAACAGATCCTGCAGAGGGGGAGCACCTTTTTCATTCACAGATGTGGGTGAAGGGGACCCCGTTGCATTTTATTGTTGATAGTGGAATCTAGGAGAACCTCATCTTAGCAGAGGTCGTCAAACAGTTGGGATTGTCGACAACACCACACCTGCAACCATACAACATTGGGTGGCTTCGGCAAGGACGAGATCTCTGTGTCAACCAACAGTGTCGATTTTTATACAGCATCCAACCCTTCAAGGATGAGGTATTATGTGATGTTGTCCCACTGGATGTCTGTGATGTTCTCTTGGGCCAACCATATATGTGGAAACGCCATGCTATCTATGAGTCTCGACCCCGTAGTTTCATTATTACTCTGGGGAGTTATCTCTACAGGATACCAGAGGTAGTTCCAACTACTACCCCACCTAAACAGTGCCGCAAGGTAGTATCTCATACTACAAAATTCATCTTCTCCACTATCTGTTCAAAAGGAGAACAAAAGGACACTGCAACCACTACAACCTTGCCCCAAGCACCTTCTATCCAACAGAAGCAGGCCGACAAGGCTGCAACAAAGTGCAAAGATTCCTTCTGCACATCATCCTCTCATGTATCTTGACTTGTTGAGAAGCCTCAACTGCAACAAGTTCGTGACATATTTCCACAAACTAAGCAACGTGATGTCTCCAGTAAGACAAGTAGCTCACCAAGATGCAGATTCAACAAATGTTTTTCCCTCTCCCCTGGGAACTCAATGAAATGGAGACCATTGCTTCCTAAGGAGGGAGGTTTGATCCAGGTGGATATCGGTGGCCACCCACCTTTTCCAAATGTCTCAAAATGGATTTTTGGCAATTTTTGCAATTTACTATTTTTAGCAGTTTTTTTCGGGTCCTGAACTTCCGGGGCCATTTTGAGGCACTAAACGATGTTTTTTTTGGGTATGTTGCTCCTATAAACTAGCATCTATGATGCTATTTTGTATCAAGAATTGTAGGCCTTGGATAGATCTTTCCAACGAGCTATCGTGCGCCCTAAACGGAGATCGTATGCAAAAGTTACGACCCCGGGAAGTTTATGTACTAACTTACCCAAACGGGGCCCACATGACTTTTGGCGCTTCATCTCCTAGGGTTATGTTTTTGGATGTATAGGAATTTTGGCATTCCTATTTATTGTAAAAAGGCCTTCAGAGCCTCATTGTAACCATCTTCTTGCGAATGCGAGTAGCTGTCACATCTCTTCTCAGAGATAAGCTTCCACCATTCTAGCGAGTGTTTCACTCTGTATTTTTACAGTCTCTGTACATTTATTTGATTAATAGAAATCATGTATTACTGTATATCTGTGTTTATGGTTACATCTTTGATACATTTCTATTATATTATTGAATATCTGCAATATCTCTATGCATTTCTTTATTATATCTCCGCTCTCATTTCGTGCCGAAAATAATCCGGATCAGTTGTCCTCAGAGGTTCAAGTGAGAGCTTGAACACAGGCAGTTGTAGCTTCCATTTGGTTGTAGCCAGAGAAACCAGAGTGGCAGGGTGGTGCAAGGGAGAACAAGTGTTCTCTGTTATATCAGTTGGAGCCTGTGTAACTGGAAGTTGGTGCTTCCATCCAGTTGGTGCTGGAACATTAAGGGAGTTGGTGCTTCCTTCTAGTGGGTGCTAGAGAAACCAGAGAGTTGGTGCTCTCAAACAAGTTGCAGCTTGTAAAACAGAGGTAGCAACCTCACATTGAGTCGGTGCTCAATTATAGATGATGTACAGAACTTAAAAGACTGCCTATCATTTCGAAGAAGAAGAGGGTTTCTCCCTTTATGGGTTTCCTCGTGAAAAATCTGTCTCTGTGTATACCTTATGTGTGACTGATGCTCTTTACTTTTACTGTCCATATGATGTATATTGTTGATGATCACTTGAAGAAATATTAATAATGTTTTAATAGGCTTAAAAAATTTTAAGCCTATNCCCTCTCAATTGTCCTAGTAATTTCAACATAGACTACACAGTGTTATTATTACTTTGGGTAGACAATTGTACATGATACGAAAGGTAGCATTACCTACCGCTATTTGTTTAATCTCTACTAAGAAATGTAGTAAGGTCATTTCACATATCGGGAAGTTCATATTCTTCGTTATCCATGCTAAAAGAAAGCATAAGGTCACTGCCACATCCATGGCCTCTACAAAAATCTTCTCTTTCCAGTAGAAGCAAGTGGATAGGATCTTGGAAGAGTACAGAGACATCTTCTCCTCACCCACCAGGGTACTGATGCACTGCCAAGTAAAGCATCCAATTGATCTAATCCCTAGTGCACCTCTACCTAATGCACCAATATATCATCGCTCAATAATGGAAAATGACGAAATCAATCATCAGATCCAAGAGATTATTCATAAGGGGCACATCATACCCAACTTCTCCCCTTGAGGAAGCCCAATTGTATTTGTGTAGAATAAGGACAAGACCTAGTAGCTCTGCATTGATTACAAATCATTAAAAAAAATCACAGTCAGGAACATGTACCTAATTCCCATAATTGATGACCTTCTTGACCAACTCAAGGGGGAAAATTTCTTCAACAAGATTGACCTAAAGTATGGCTACCACCAATTTCCCATTGAACCAACTGATGTATGGAAGACAACTTCCAAATCGAAAGAAGTTCTCTTCGAATGGTTGGTCACGACCTTTGGATTAAACAATGCACCAAACACTTTCATGAGGTTGATGGATGATGTATTGAGACCCTTCAACAACTCTTTTGTGGTGGTATATTTTGATGACATCCTCATCTTCATCAGAACTTGGGAGGAGCACATGCAGCATATTCAACATGTTTTGAGCAATCTGGGACAACAAAAACTATATGCCAATTTGGAAAAATGATCCTTTGACATGAATAGGGTACATGTTGATGAGCATGGGGTACATGTTGATCTAGCTAATATCCAAGTCATTCATGAATGGCCAACCCCGACCACACTGACTGAGCTTCAGAGCTTCTTGGGTATGGCCAACTTCTACCGACAGCTCATGTTGGGATTCTCCCATATTGCATTGGATCTCATCCAATTGACCAAGGGTGGTGGCGGGAAAAGTTAGCATGGGGTAAGGAAAAATAATGAGAATTTTATGATCTAAATTATCACTTGTACTCAGCTCCAGTACTCTCCTTGCCCAATATACAACAACTGTTCGAGATTGAGACATATGCATATGACTATGTTGTAGGAATATTTATCACTCAACATGGTCACCTGATGGCATACCATAGTGAGACACTCTAGGATATTTTCTAGAAATACCCCACCTATGACAAGGAAATGTATTCCATTGTACAATCTTGTCATCAATGAAAAGATTACATTCTGGGAAAGGATACAATCATCCACATTGATCACAAGCCTTTGCAGTTCATACATACATGAGGGAAGTTGTAGAACGACCGCCATCAGAAGTGGCCCACCTACCTGCAACAGTTCCATATCAACACCAAGTATAAGACAGTGAGCATAAATTTTGTCTCTGACTACCTCAATCGACCTCTCGTGTTTGCACTCATCACCGTGCTCCATTCCTATGGACATAGGCATCCTAGTGGCCCCAAATTTATCAGAAAGATCTAGACTTCACCACCACCTATAAGCTCTTGGGTATAGGCGCCAATGTTACCGATTTTCACATTCAAGACTGACTATTATGCTATCTGTGCCATCTCTATGTTCCTACAAGAGAGTGTGAAAATTTGATTTGGGAATCTCACTACAGTCGGATGGAAAGACATTTTTGCATGGAGAAAACTGTGGTCATTTTACAGAAACATTTTTATTGGCCAAAACTTCGACGAGACGTGAGCAAGTATATCAGATATTTCACTGCTTGTGCCATTTCCAAGCCATCCATAAAGAAGCAAGGCTTATACACCACTCTTCCTACTACTAAGAAGCCTGGGAATCCATCTCGATGGATTACCTGTCTGGCCTTTTGTCCACCAAGCAAGGCAATGATTTTTTGTTTGTGGTAGTTGATCGATTTTCAAAGATGGCCATCCTCACAACCTGTAAGAAGAACATCATAGTGGAAGATACTGCCAAGATATTATTCAAATGAGTGTGGGTCTATTTTGGGATACCACAGAAAATCATCTTCGACTAGGACAGTAGGTTCCTCAACACATTTTGGTCGAGTCTCTGGTCACTGTTGAACACCAATCTCACTAAATCCATTTCTTTCCACCCCCAAACTAACAACCAAACATAGGTCACCAATCGGATGATTTTGCACATCCTGTGCATGTGAAAATATAAGCATTCACATACATGGGATGAGAGTCTCCCCTATGTTCAACACAATTACAACAGGGCTCTCCATATTTCCATTGGCCATAGCCCATTTCAGATGGGGCTAGGATTCCAACTCTTGGGTCCCATTGATGTTGCACTACCTCTTCCAACCACACAGACAGACTCTTCCCATATTCAATCTGAGATCGATAAATACACCAGATTCATTGAGCAGATTCAACACATTCACCAACAGGTCCATGAGATTTTGCAAAAAGCCAATTCTAAGTACAAGAAACACCATGATCAACATAGGGTACCACACCAGTTTCAGGTGGGAGACAAGTTCTGATTACATTTTCAGAAAGAGCATCTTATAAGGGCCCATGAAGATATCTGCTCACTTCTCTATGGTCCTTACACTATCACCAAGGCTATGCATAGCAATGATTTTGAGCTCAACACTGCACCCTTTGTTGGATTGCACCTAGTGTTCAATGTGGACCTCCTTCGACCATATTTTCCACCATTATTGGACACCTCGGATATCACAGAAGAGATGAAACCAAAAGAGATCAACTCTAATTTCATGGATCAGGCATCCATTGATTAGATAGTGGACATACAGGTCAAGGTAACTTGCCAACAAAAGATCCAAATTTATCGGGTTGTCAAGGCATGACAGCTCATACAACTAGTAAAGTGGCTCACCCAGGGCAAAATTAATCAAAAGTTTCCTCACCTGATGGGGGAACGCAATGCAATACAGACCATTTCTTCCTAAGGGGGGAGGATTGGTCCAGGTGGATATTGGTGGCCACCCACCTATTCCAACTGGATCCTCTTGAAATTTTTTAGTTTAGCATGTTCTTTTGTACTTATTTGTAATTGTGGGTTCTACAGTTTTGAGGATGTCTGAATCCCTACACATCTTTCAGGTGGAGACTGGTGGCCTCCCACCTAATCCAATTGGATTATTTTGGATGTTTTCATGTCATCACATCTTTCTGTAATTCCAAGGCTATTTTGGGGACATAAACAATGCTTTTTTGGCTTATCATAGTCATGTTGTAGACAGAGTCAAAGTTTGATAGTGTAATGTGTATTTCTAGAAAAGACCTTTCCAACAGGCTACCACGGTCCTAAAACAGAGGTCGTATGTAAAAGTTACGACCCTGGGAAGTTGAGGTACCAACTTACCCATCGGGACCCACATGAATATTGGCATTTCACCTCTTAGGGTTAGGTTTTTGGATGTCTAGGGTTTTTGAATTCATGAGTAATGTTAAAAATGCCTATGGAGCCTCATTGTAATCATTATTCTTAGATGGATGTACATAGTATTCACATATCTTCCTAGAGATAGCTACCACCATTCGAGCAAGTTGTTTAGCTCTGCAGTTTCACAGTTTCAGCCTATTTTATTTATTCAATAGAAGATATTGTTCACTGGATATCTATGTTGTTCTATGTATCTTTGTTTTTATTGTATTCAATCTTTTAATCAGTTTGTTATGCTCCTAAATCCGGATCAATCGTGATATCAACCTCTAATTATTCTCTTTCCTTTGTGTGCATATAACTTCACATTGCCCCTTTACTATGTGACTTAGTCTTTAGCTAGTTTCTTTTTGAATGTACAAAGCATAAAGAATGAGGGTTTGTCCCATCCCTTTCCTAGATTCACATGATTTCCATTGTTTTGATAACTCCATTCACCTCCTAGCATTGTGTCACATGACCTTTTCACTTATCCCTTTTTTAACATTTTTATCATTTAGATTGCGTAGTGTGGAGTAACTAGTTTCACATGCTTTCTTTCCATACCTCTACATGACTAAAATTGTGTGTGGCCTCCATCACCTTAGAAGGTTTCAAAGGTATTTCCAGGATTCTCCAACACAAAATGACTAAAGAAATAACATCTACATTACCAAGTCTTTGAGCATCCAATTTGAATAAGTTTTATTTGGACACACACAGACACATTCAAGTAATGATAAGTCTCTAGGGGTATCTCAACTAATTTAAGTGGTGTGATGTCATATTGTCATCCCAAATTTGATTTCTCTTATAAGGGTCAATGGTTCAACAATAGATGGCAATGGCGATGAATGTTCACTATGGAATCCGAGAGGGTGAGGTGTACTGGTTTACACTGAAACAA
Organism: Picea mariana; assembly: GCA_032191745.1. Classification (NCBI taxonomy): domain Eukaryota; kingdom Viridiplantae; phylum Streptophyta; class Pinopsida; order Pinales; family Pinaceae; genus Picea; species Picea mariana. The sequence continues at coordinate 14,614 of JASDQU010215719.1, forward strand.
TACTATAAACACCATTCACAAATGTGAGAAAGTGTCTTTGAATTTTCACTAGAAAATAATTTTCATTATATGCAATATGCAATGTCTATGTAAACAAGCATGGGTTATCTCAAAATAACAATTTTGAAAGAGACAAGTACTAATATGAAGAATCTTAAAACAAATTTTGAAAAAAAAACATGGATACCAACTTGATGAGAACTGTGACCTCAAAATGACAACTCTAGCCTTAAAACCCATATTTTTTGGTCAAAAACACCAAAATTAATCTTCAATCAAAAAATGGTGTTACCAATATCATTTTTTTTATGTTTAAATTACAACCATTTCCAACAATGGTCTTAAAACCCTACAACATTGTAATAAAAAAATCTAAAATCAATCCCCATACCGAAAAGTGGTGCTACCAATAGAACCCTTTTTCTTGTGGCTAAAATTACAACTTGTTTGAAAACATGGAATTAACCATTGGTATCATTGCAACCAAAACCAAAAAATGAACCCTTGAATTAAAAATCTTCCACTCATTTAGGGGGAAACACGAGAATTATGAGAAGGGTGGGAGGGGTATGGAAGGGTAGGAGAGTGGCAAGGGAGGAAGAGGAGGGGAGTGAAGTGGAAAAGGGGGAGGTGTGATCCCTCCGCCATTGTTTGTTTGTTTTTATTTATTTATTTATTAGTTTGTGTTTTTTTGTTTTATTTAGTTTTATTAATTTAATTCATTTTTATTTATTTACTTTTACTTGGTTAAAAATCTTTCAATTTTTTTCAAAGAGGGTGAAGTAAGCATGGGGTGAGATATTTTTTTTATTTTTCATTTAAAAAATGAAATTGTGTTTTTTTAATCATATTTTAATTAAAAAAAATGTTTTTTTTCTCTATTTTTGTTTTTCTTCCTCTATTAGTTTCGACATTTTTTTTTTCTTTTTATGAGTTTGTTTTTAACAATACCATTTTTCAGTCCATAGTTTCAAAAATGTTACAATTTGACCCTTAAAAAAGTGTTAGTGGTAGCACATCTTTTCAATTTGGAGATTGATTTTAAAATTTTTGTTATAACAGTATTGGTCGTTAAGACCATGCTCTCAAAAAAGTTGTAGCTAAAACCTTGAAAATAATAGAGTTATTGATGGCACCACTTTTTGATTTAGGGGAATTGGTTTTAAGATTTTGGTTGGAATGTTATTATTTGTTAAGGCCGCAATTTTTAAAAAGTTGCAATTTTAACCTTTCCCCAAAAAGCATTGAAAAAAATGGAGCTAGTGATAGCAAAACCTTTTGATTTGGGGGTTGATTTTGATTAAAATTCAACTGTTTCTTAATGCTAGGGTTTTAAACAAGTTGTAATTTTAACCGCCTCCCCAAAAGGGGTGCCATTGGTAAAACTACTTTTCGATTCATGGGTTTATTTTAATATTTTCGTTGGAACAGTGATGATTGTTAAGGATACAGTTTCAAATAATTTGTAATTTTAACAAACATAAAGATGTTACTAGTAGCATTACATTTCAATTCGAAAATTGATTTTAAGGTTTTTGTTTGCAACATTACAAGGTTTTATAGGGGAGGCACATGCGGGGGGGCGTTCTATATGGCCCTAGAGGAAATCATGAGTTGGGATTTTTTTGGAACCTTAGGGTTACCTTGAACGATAAGGAAAAATCTTATGTATTTCTTCAAGGAGCTCAAATTTCTAATCATAGGAGCATTTCTTAGCTGAATATTGTAGGGGACTCCAAAAACATCATACACTATTTTCTCTCAAGCTCAGTTCCTAAGAATGATAGGTTGATGGATCTTATTAAATGCACTAGAATTATCCTTTATTATTTTTCAGTGTAGTATTTCCACATATATCATGAAAACACCAAGGCTACAGATGAAATGGCTAATTGTTCCATTGGTAAATCCCTTGGTTTCTTGTGGATCAATGGGGATGAAATTTTAGCACCCTCTCTCTAATGTTTATCCCTTGGAGTGGGGGTGGGGCCCGTGGGGTAGACGTGGCTCATTCATCCTCGTGCATGAAACCACATGAAATGTTATTTAGGAGTGTCCTCGCTTTTCAAATATTGGGTGACAGGGAGAAATTGAAGTTGCAAGGTGGTATGGATGTGTACACTGGTGCGTGAGATCAGGAGGATTTCTCTAGTACGAGGAATGAAGTACTTAAATTTTCACATGAGGGAATTAACATTGGATCTGATGGATTCCATCATTACTCAAAAAGGAATCATGTTTAATGTACAGGCTTGGGTGGTAGACTACGTCAGCTAGGTTGCGAGAAATATTGAAATTCCATAGGCCATCTGATTAGACTGTGCATTTGTGGTAAGTTTTGAGCTTGGTGTAAGTTTTAAACTTGCAAAGTAAAGCAATGCATGTATATTCTTAAGCAATACATAAATTAATCAATGGCTCATACACATAATACACAGAGATTTTTACCGGAAACCCTCAACCGAGAAAACCTTTCTTATTTTCATTATATCGAATTTCACCATTCTCCATACAATATATACAATGTTTTTAGGTATTCCGTAGATACCAAAACCCTAATCCCTTAATCTAGGATTAATTTACAAATCAGCTAAAAATAGCAAAATCCGCTAAAAATAGCAAAAACCGCCCCAAAAAAAAAAATTCGGGGCGTTGCCCTGAACGCTGCGCATACTCGGGGCGCTGCCCCGAACGCTGCACGTAACCAGAGGGGGGCATACCTTCCCCCCCCTGGGACCCCCCTAGGAAGCGCCCGGTGCAACGACAGAGCCCTAGTTTGTACGGATCGTTAGACTCAGTTGTCGTATCTGACGCACCCACACACACACATGCAAAGAATATAACACATACCCAACATTCTCCCACTTGTTGTTTTTTTTTGCATCCAGGGGTCCAGGGGATTATATAGTCGACAATCTAGGGTGGCAATGCCCATTGTTACTCTACACCAAGAGAACTTTTCTGTGCTCACAGACTTTGTCAATGAATCTGCCGCATTCTTCAAAGTGTCAACCTTTTCCAACAACACCTTCTTTTCCTCAACCACGTCTCTCACAAAGTGATACTGAACATCAATATGCTTCGTCTTCGAATGATAAGCTGGGTTCTTTGCCAGGAATATTGCACTCTGACTGTCACAGCCTAATCTCACTGCTTGTTTTACCAACCCAATACCTAAACACAATCTTTGTAACCATACTGCTTCCTTGCTTGCATGAGTGGCTGCCATGTATTCAGCTTCTATAGTTGAGAGTGCCACTATAGCCTGTCTTTTGCTCATCCAACTGATTGCTCCTCCAAATAGGTTAAATACATACCCACTTGTAGATCTTCTGCGATCCAAATCTCTAGCCCAGTCTGCATCAACAAAGCCATGTATGTCCACCACTCTGTCCAATCCCGGCCTTCCTTGGTAGCACAATCCATAACTGGTGGTGCCACGAAGATACTTGAAGACCCTCTTTGCTGCTGTCCAATGCTCCTTCCCTGGTTTTGACATATACCTGCTCAAAACTCCCACTGCATGTGCAATGTCTGGTCTAGTACAGAACATTGCATACATCAAGCTGCCAACTGCACTGGCATATGGAACATGGGACATGTCCTCTTCTTCTTCCTGTGTCTGTTAGAAAAATAGGACCGCGGAGCAATAAAATAAAACAAATGCAGAAA
>JASDQU010215721.1:0-18284 GCA_032191745.1 Picea mariana
TGGAATCACATTGTTGATTGCTTCTCAAAGAAGTCATTGGTGGCTGAGGTGAAAGCCTATGAATAAGATGCGGGTTCCAACTCTGAGTTAGAACCAAAAAATGGGAGGCAGATCATTTACACGGAACCTAGTGCCACCGTTGCTACCACCAAGATTCAGCTTGGTGAACTTGATGAGACATAGGAAGGTGGGTGCCTCTTTCATTCACAGATGTGGGTGAAAGGAACTTTGTTGCACTTCATCATTGATAGCGGTAGCCAGGAGAATCTCATCTCAACAAATATCATCAAATGGATAGCCCTACCGACAATGCTTCACTCGCAACCCTACACCATTGGATGGCTCCGCCAAGGAAACGATCCTTACGTCAGCCAACAATGTTGCATATTGTATGACATCAAGCCATTCAAGGATGAGGTATTGTGTGATGTTGCTCCCCTTGAAGTTTGTGATGTTCTTTCTGGCCAAACTCATTTATGGAAATGTCATGTTGTATATGAGTCTAGGCCTCACAATGTTATTATTACTTTGAACAGGAAATTGTACAGGATACCCGAGGTACTCCCACCTAGTACTATTTCCTTGATCTTTTCCAAGCAATGCAGGAAGGTCATTTCTCAAACTGGGAAGTTTGTCTTCTTCATGATTCACTCTCAGAGTGAGTGAAAGGTTGCAGCCACATCCATGGCGTCCGAGGCCAACCTCTCCACATAGTAGAATAAAGTGGATAAGGTTGTGGAAGAATACAAAGACATCTTCTCATCACCTACAAGGGTACCTATGCACTATCAGGTCAAGCATTCCATCAATCTGACCCCCAGTGCACTGCTACCCAATGGGTAAGTCTATCGCCGCTCTTTATTAGAAAATGAGGAGATCTAGCGTCAGATCCAAGAATTGCTCCACAAGGGGCACATCTGACCTAGCTCATCACCTTGTGGAAGCCCAATCATGCTGGTGCAAAATAAAGATGGGACCTGGTGACTCTGCATTGATTACCAAGCCCTAAATAAAATCATAGTCAGGAATCGGTACCCGATTCCTTGAATCAACAATCTCCTTGATCAACTCAAGAGGGGGAAATACTTCAGTAAGATTGATCTGAAGTCTGGCTGCTATCAGGTTCCAATAGAGAAGACAAATGTATGGAAGACTTTATTTAAGTCAAAAGAAGTTATTTTTGAATGGTCTGTCATGCCCTTTGGTTTGAAAAATGCCCCAACAACTTTCATGAGGATGATGGATGATATCGTGCATCATTTCACTAATTATTTTGTAATTGTGTATTTGGATGACATCCACATCTACAACAATACTTGGGTAGAACACTTGCAACATATTCAACATGTTCTGCACACTCTGCGAGAGCACAAGCTATATGCCAACATGGAAAAATGCTCCTTCAGCATGGACAAGGTCTAGTACCTAGGCTACATTGTTGATGCACATGGTGTGCATATGGATCCAAACAAGATCCAAGTTATCCGTGATTGGTCAGCCCCAACCATGCTCACTGAGATTCGAAGCTTCTTAGGCCTTTCCAATTTCTATCGTAGGTTCATGTTGGGATTTTCCCATATTGCATGGGCTCTCAGCGAAGTAACCAGGGGTGGTGGTAAGGAACAATTTGTGTGGATCTTGTCCCAACAACAAGCGTTCGATGATCTGAAGCAGCGCTTGTGCTCAGCCCTATTGCTTTCATTACCAGACCTACAACAACCCTTTGAGATCAAGAAATGATTCAGACTATGTTGCGGGCGCAATCCTCACTCAGCACAACCACCCCGTGGCCTATCATAGTGCGACACTATCAGATGTTTCCCGTAAGTACCCTACTTATGAAAAATAAATGTACTCCATTGTGCAAGCCTTCCGCTAGTGGAGGCATTACATTCTCAAGATGGAACAATCATCCACATTGATCACAAGTCGTTGCAGTTCATGCAGACACAAGGAAAATTGCATAATGATTGCCATCAGAAGTGGTTCACATATTTGCGGCAGTACCACCTCAACATCAAGTATAAAACATGAAGTACCAATCGAGTCATTGATTTCCTTAGCTGGCCTCTAGTCACGACACTCACCATGGTGCTAGAATCGTGTGGCCAGGAGACCTATGGATGCCCCCACCTCTATGAGACAGATCCTGACTTTTCCAACACCTACCAGATGTTGGGTGCAAACACAATAGTCACTAATTTCCATCTTCATGATAGGATGTTGTGACATCTAGGCCATCTCTATGTTCCATCACACGAGTGAGCAAAGATGATTTGGGAATCCCACTACAGTCGGGTGGTAGGACACTTCGGTGTGGAAAACACAATGTAAGTGATGCAACGACATTTATATTGGATGAAACTTCAATAGGATTTCAACGAGTATATTTGGTCGTGCATTGCCTATTTTATTTCCAAACCGACCACTAAGAAACAAGGCCTGTAAACTCCTCTTCCTACTCCTGATAGGCCTTGGGAATCCATATCAATGGACTGCATGTCGGGCCTTCCATCCACCAAGAAAGGAAATAACTGTGTTTTTGTGTTTGTTGATCACTTTTCCAAGATGATGATTTTGGCTGCCTACAAGAAGAGCATCACAACGGAGGCCACTGCTAAACTCTTCTTTGAACGAGTGTGGGTACACTTTGGGATCGCACAAACCATTATCTCAGATCGGGATAGTTGGTTCCTCATCAAATTTTGGTCGAGCCTCTGGTCACTGTTGGACACCAAGCTCACCAAATCCACTGCCTTCCACCCCCATATGGATGGCCAAATCAAGGTCATCAACCGAATGATTGTGCACATCCTGCGCTTGTAAAATTCCAAGAACTCCCCGCACATGGGATGAGAGTCTTCACTATGTTCAACACAACTACAAAAGAGCCATACATAGCTCAACCAACCACAACCCTTTTCAGGTGGGTTTGGGATTTCAACCATTGGGTCCCATGGATGTTTCACTACCCCTTGCGGCCACCTAGGCAGACTCGTCGCATGCTCCAATTGAAGATGAAAAATCCACTTCGTTCATTGAGCGGATACTGCACATTCGCCAATAGGTTTAGGATATTTTATAGAAGTCCAATGCCAAATACAAGCAACGCCATGATCAACACCGGATGCCACACCAGTTTCACGTGGGAGATAAATTTTGGTTGCACTTGCATAAAAAACACCTTACAAGGCCTCATCAGAATCTTTGTCCACTCTGTTATGGACCTTACACCACCACCAAGGCTGTGGGTGACAAATATTTTGAGCTCAACATTGCCCCCTTCCTTGGCTTGCACCCAGTGTTCAATGTGGCCTCCTTTGGTCCTATTTTCCATCATTATTGGACACCTTGAAGATAGCAGAGCAATTGACACCAACATATCTCAACCATGACTGCATGGAATAGGAATCCACTGATCGGATCGTGGACACACAGGTCAAGGGCACTCGCCAATAAATGATCGAACTTTGTCGGGTTTTCAAAGAAAGGAAGCTCCTGCACCAAAGCAAGTGGCTCACCTAGGGCCAAATTCAACAGATATTTCCTCGTCTGATGGGGGAACTCAACGCAATGGATACCATTTCTTTTTAAAGGGGGAAGATTAATCTAGGAGGATCTCGGTGGCCACCCACCTATTCCAACTAGCTCAAAATAGTTTTTTGGCAATTTACTATTTTTAGCAATTTTTCGGGTCCCAAACTTTCGGGGCCATTTTGAGGGACTAAACGACGTTTTTTCATGATTGGACACCTCAATGATATCTATAACCTCTATTGACCCCCTAAATGAAGCTCCACATCAATACCTTTCCAACGAGCTATCGTGCGCCCCAAATGGAGATCGTATAAAAAAGTTATGACCCTGGGAAGTTGATAGACTAACTTACCCCAACTGGGCCCACGTGACTTTTGGCACTTAATCTCATAGGGTTATGTTCCTGGATGTCTAGGGTTTTTACATTCATGTTTATTGTAAAAAGGCCTTCAGATCCTCATTTTACTTATCTTCTTGCGAATGAGCATATCCGTCACATCTCTTCTCAGAGATAAGTTGTCCCCATTATAGCAAGCTTGTTTTCAGTGTACATTTTATAGTTTCATCATATTTATTTTTTAATAGAGGTCAAGTTTTACTATATCTCTATTATTATTCACCGTGTCTCTGTGTTAATATTATAATTTTGTGTTTTCATTTCGTTCCACTCATAAGTCTAGATCATTTCCCCCTTGAGGTGATCTCTTCACCTCCAAAGTGACGAGAATACCTATCTAAGGTGATAGTGGGTAGTTGTTCTCTTAGTTGTCGCCATATTGTGGTTTGGTTTGGGATTTTCCCAACCTAGAACTTGTGTGATAACATCTTGGCGCCATTGTTGGGGAGGATTTTGAATCCTCTTTTGTTCCCTAATGAGACTTTGGCGGGATTCCATCCCAAATCCTCTACCCCAATATTTCATGGCGACTCCACTGAAGGACATTCACCTTCCACCCTTGATGAGCATTGATTTCATCTAGCGACTCCACCATCCAAGAACCCACCTTTCCTCGATTACGCTTTCCATCCTTTGATGAGACTTGAACTCATCTAGCGACTCCATTGAGTTATTGTCCTAAGTGATGGAAGTATGTCTTTGTGGTGCTCCATGAGGCATATAAGGCCCTATATATCGAGGATGATTATTGGTATCCAAACAAGTGCCCAACATATTGGTTTGAATCCATCCCAAAGTTTGATGGTGATCCTTCTGTGGCCATTGCACACATTGTCATGTTCACCCAACTTATCTTAGACTTAGATTGTGATCATGTTGATGTAATAATAAGGTTGTTTCTCTTGTCACTTTAACAGAAGCATAGAGAATGGATTAGACATTCTTGTAAGCCCAAAAGTATATCTTCTCCAATGACCCTTTTCAGATAATTTCCTAAGCATTGGGGCCCTAGAACTTAGAATTTTGAAGATACTATTCATGATCTCAAGGATGCATTTATACGTGCAAATCTTCCCTATGGACTTATCGTAGATTTGAATAAGACCCTCCATCTAAAGACCAACGATAAAAAAATTCTAGAAAAAGAGGATGATAGTAATGAAGAAAATTTCGAGTGCCTCAAGGAAAACATATAGGAAGACAATGAGTTCTATGAACAATTACTTGAGCACTACCATAATAAGAACTTCCTGGTCAGGTTTTGTGTGAAAAGAAAATAAGAATACAATGATATCCTTCAAAATTATGAGAGGAATCCTACCCTAAACATGGCATGGGAGGTTGTTATTTCCTATTTCGAAGTAAAGTCACTATGTGACGATGTGACAAAGAAATATGGTTGTTAGGAGGGATTTCCAACTCAGGATTGATCATTCTTGATGCCTGAAGAAGTCTCGAGACTCATTGAATATCAAGATAAACTTTTTCTTGTTGAGATTTGGGTACCTTGGGAAGTTGTCCCCTTGTGGTTGTGAGTCTCTAACCACAAGTGTGGAAATAATTTGGTACTATGTACCTTGTACTTTATGTCTAATTCAGCATTGACTTAACTTAAGTCAAAAAGTTGAATTTTTGTCACTAGGAAAAAGTGACTAATTATTCACTTTGTGGGTGAATGAGGGGACATAAAGTGAACTTAGGAAACTTAACCCAAAGTGGGTTTGTGAGTGATATTATTGTGGGATGATCTCAGCCTTTGATTAGAGATGGGATGGAGTCATCTCAACCATCCATCTCTTAGGTTTCCTTATGGAGGTTCAAGAGGGGCGCATAGGGCCAAGAGAGGCTCATTTTATCTTTTTTTCACTTGGAGAGGAAGATTAGAGAAATGGATATGGCAATGGAAGCAATGGATGAGGGTTTCAAGGGAGCCTCCTTCCATGGAGAGATCTAGGAGGCTTTGGATTCCATTATTTTGTGGTGTTGATGCTTGCTTGGAGGAGGGCTCACTATAGGAGGAGGGCGCACTTATAACAGGAAGGAGTTGCACTTGTCAGTTTTCTTTGAGGATTCTTTTGTTGGAGAGGTATCACACAAGGTCAAATTTCTGTGTAAGGGTTTCTTCTACAAAGATTCATGCAACAAGGGCACAAGCTTTCAGTCGGATTGAGCAACAAGGGAGAAGGGCACACCATGCTTGGGAGGATTTACTTTATGGGACTTGTATAGAATCTTGAGAGGGGCTTCCATTGTATTAGGTTCATTTGTTTCATGTACTTTTTGTATCTCACATTTTTTACATCACATATATATATTCATATTCCAAACTGGTTTTCCTTGGGGGGGTTTTATCTAGGGTCATGTTGACCAAAAATCTTTGTGTCCATTTTCGTGTATGCTATAGTTTATAACAAAATTATTTCATTTGTAAAGATCTAGAGGTGTGTTACATATTTATGGTATGCATGTGCTAACCTATTGGCTACAAAAAATACATGCTAGAGCACCTTAAAGCTTATGTAACCTTAACTAAAAGAGCAGAAAAGTTCCTAAGCAGTTTGTTGTTATAAAACAACAACAAATAAGTGTTTGACAGTTGAAACTTACAACCAACTTGAGGTCAAAGAAAAACCTAGTTGACAGCCTGTTAGGACCTCAGAAGATCTTCATGGTATCATATCCCTTGGTGGCTAAATCTTGTTGATTTTGGACAACATTTTGTGGACAGTTCTAGACTACTTGTGGAAAGATTTCTTGACATCTCTTGACAGTGATTTGTAGCATCTTGTTCGAAGAAATTTTGTGGACAGTTGTAGGACAATTTGTGTACATATAATCAACCTATTTTCACACCTACTTGCTAGGAGTGAGGCTGATTTTTCACAACCTCTTTTCACACCTATTTGCTAGGAGTGAAGTTGTATTTCTACTGTCTCTTTTCACACTTATGTTGACAGGAGTGAGGCAGTGTTCTTTTGTAGTTACAACATCAAGGTGAGTACAATGAGAAATCATGTCAATATACTAGATGCAGGCAAAGGGTAGTCTAGCCGGAGCTAGCAATTGGTCACCTTGGAAGGCCAGACTTGTCTTTGTACTAGATGAACTTGAACTATGTGATATAGTTCAGGCTCTTGTTGTTGTTCCTCCTGTCACTTCTCCTGTGTTGGTGGAATAGTTCAGGAAGAAGAACAATAAGGGAAAGAAAAATATTTTTGATGCAGTGAGGGATCACATCATACCACACTTGACTGGTAAAGACTTTTCATTTGAGATGTGGGCATCCTTGTGCAAAATTTACCAAAGTTCTAACTAGAACCGAAAGATGGTTATGTAGGAGAGACTCAGGAGAATTCAGATTCTCAAGACTAAGTCAGTCACTTCTTACCTTGGCAGATTCACTTGGATCAGAGATGAGCTTGTAGCCATCAGAGAGATAGTGGATCTAGACTTTATGGTGAGGACAACTTTAAACAACTTTTCCAGACCATGGGGTCCACTTGTTCGAGACATTGTTTCCCAGAAGGTTATGCCTACTTGGGAGAGACTTTGGGATGATTTCATACAGGAGGAGACAAGATGCATCTCATAGTCTTCAAGACAACCATGGATATCTCAGGGTGATGAGGATATTTCTCTTTGGACAAAGGGAAAGAATAATTTCGGCAAGGGTGCAGGATGTTGTTCCATAGTTTGTACTTAAGGATATAAAGTACTGAGTCTAGGCATCCAAAAGAGGGTGAAATATATAAAGGAAGAAAACAAATGGGAAAAGAAGCTAAGGCTGATTTCTGAGTTGTCTGGGTCTAGCTTCCAATTGGTCCTGAATGTTTATGTCCCGTTCAATGACTGCCCATGAACGTTCGAGTTCGGCCCGGGTAGTAGCAGTTTTCAGAATGGTATCGAAAAGGTTTAAAGCGGGGCTGGTTTGATCTGAGAGATCGGGTTCTATGTTGGGCTGTCTTGCCACATGTACAATCATAAAGGAAAATAGTTTTTTTTATAAAGTGTTGGTTGTTGTTTCACCTTTAGATTATACGAGAAATAATCCCAAAATCGAATTAATAGTATAACAAAATCAAAGGATGTTTTCCGTAACTGAGTTAAATTTTAAAACCATGCATGAAGTGAGAGAAAACATAGAGCTTCTTAACAATGTGAGGCATCAATCCGGGAAGAATCTCACCTTGTGAAAGAAGAAGAAAATAAGCAGGAAAAACTTTAATGAAGCATATGATATAGAAATCTAAACAATTCATAGGTCTTGTACTTGTTGATAGCCGATATAGAGGAAAAGATGTAAATGATTAGATGACTGAAATAAATGATCACCACAGTCAAGGTTGTACTAAATTGCAGCTAAGCATTCATTAAAGACACATATGAGAAATGATGCGAAATGCGAAATAACAGAAGAAACACATAACCCAGTCTTGACAGAAAAAGAGTCTTCGATCTGCCTTGAATTAATTCTGGCGAAAGAAATATTCTCTGGTACAATCGGACAAAAGGAAAACAGGCTTTGTTCTATATTTCAAAATTATACTTATACAAGATTAAAACATTTTGAATTCAAATCGTTCTAAAAATTTCGGTTACAAATGGAAAATGAAGCGTTTCACTTCCTTGTCTCTTGTCTTCCTCCACGTGGGCAGGGCGTTTTCTTTTCTTGTTCTCTGGCTCCAAAAATAGGATGGAATAAGCATCTGTTACTACTTGCCTCTATAAGTCTTCCCTTTCCCCTGCTTGATACAATTAACACACCTTTCTATCAACTGGGCTATCAGCTTGGAAGGTTCGTCTTGGCTGTTTGCCTCGAAAGTGTAGCAATTCTTTGCCAACTATGGCAATATTTTTCCTACTTGTCGGTCTTCCATGATGATAGACCACAATTGAAAGCTTGGTTTTATCAACCATTTATCCACTTGGGCAATATCGACCTGACTTACATGGGGTAATTCAACTTGTCATTTTTCCACATTTTCCTTGATATCCAGCAGATGTTTGGCTATGTCAATTTTGCCCAGTGTTCCAACACTACCTTCCTTATTGAAATCTAAAAAATTTTTATTTATCAAGATGAATGTTTCTTCACAAACATCTCTCATCCCTTTAGCTCTTTTTTTTTCTCTCGGATATATTATGTTCCCACGCATTCAGTAAGATTTTACCTCTGGTTTTCTATGGGATAGACAACCTGGAACTGATGGCCACCTCTTCTTTCGTTGTTGCTATAAAAACCTCTTGGAAAGCAACCTGAGCTGCCCCAACTTCTCTTTCTCTCAAGGAGATATCCTTTAACGCTTTTTCTATCGTATGAAAATTATTCTATATGGTTTCTACTTTGGCAAGTAGATCCTTTTGAGATACTTCTACCTTCTTTCATATTTCCGTGGCTTGGGATTGGAATATTGTTATGTCTATGACCTGGTTTTCGACATAAATTAATTTAGATTGCAGTAGTTTTATTTGCTCCTCTCGTTGACTTACCTGCGTTTGGCTTATTTGTGCCGACTAATGCATCTGCTCAAGATCGTCTTTAAGTCTCTCGATTTCTTGTTGATCAATTACTCTGGCTTTCTCGAAACCTTTATTTTCCTCATCCCTGGCATTCTCCTTTGCCGTTGCTACCCAAGCCTCCAATTTTCTGATCAAGAGGTTCTTTTGTTTCAACCGTGCCTTCAAAATTCCAACAGAATATTGGTTGGTTGTTTCATATGCCCCCAATGTTCCTTCTACCTTATCGATGAATTCTTCCTCTTCCAAGGCTTCTCCATATGTTAGGGTTTTTTATTTTTTAGCTACTGCACCCACTCTTTGGTATGTTTCTTGCTTCACCACAACATTCATTTTATTACTGAAGAAGAATTCACTAGGAGGAAACTCCTCTACAGAGATAGGTGTCATGTCCTCCTTGAATATCCACTCTGTATCGGGGTTCCCCTTTGTGAATTGTAAGGGAGTGACAGATGTAATGGGGCTGCTGATTTCCTTGGTAACTATCTCTGGGTTTCCCTCTTCTTGGTTGGGGATCTCTTCTTCCTGATTCAAGATCTCAGTTTCCTTTGTCTTGTCCCGAGTCTCTTGTTTGCTAGGGTTTGCACCCGTTGAAATTTTATCTTCTGCTTGCTGTGTACCCAGAGGTTGTGAGTTTCTGCCCTGTAAAAATTTGGGTAGGCAAATTCTCCTGTGCTCTTGGAATTTATAAAAATCGACCATATCACCTTGCAGTAGAGCTTCAACCTGGCTTAAGACTTCAGAGTAGGACCTTGCACCTCGGAAGATTTCATCATGAGGTGAGTCTTCGTGTTCATATCTCTTCAGCCAACATCTCTTCATGTGATTACTCACAACCTTATTAGTGTCGTGTTTCTTAAACTCAATGTCTACCAATTTAATTTCCTCCAAGGCCGTAGCCTTCACTTTGGCATGGCTGAAATCTAATAAAGAATATGTACCAATGTGAATGGGGAAGGGTGGCCATACCTTCTTCGATACTCCTTTGAGCTCCTTGCTTATCCCACCGAGCACAGTTTGCCTGGTGATATCGCGACATACTAGCTTGTCTGATAAGAATAGCGACAGAGCATATGGGGGGATAGAGGTGCCAAAAACCCTAATATATGAAAACTCCTCTTCTATATACCAATCTGCCACGCTGCTCAGGTTGGCTGTGATGTTATTTGAAATCCTAGGAGGCAGATGGCCGAAGATGGAGACATGCATTGGTACCATTACCTAGTTGAAAATCTCATAGACGAATTCTTTGGCTTTATCCTCCCGGAGTTTCGAGTGGTATACATGAATAGGCTCTTCATTGGTTGGAGTCCAGTTCAAGATTATTAATGGAAAATGTGTCATGAAGCAAATAGCATCCATAATGTAAGCAAACATGAAGAATGAGGATGCTTTCCTGCTCGCCTTTTGTGCTCGATATTTTGTAATTCGACTGGCCAGACTGTCTGACAACAATTTGGCCCAGTCGAAAGAGAATCCCTATGATATTGTGTGAATAAGCGGTACCCATGGGAGAAAGAAGTGAGAGGTGTACTCCTTCCCATACAGTCTACAAACCATCATCACTATATACATGAATTGTGGTACCAACGATGAGATTGAATAAATTCCATTAGTATCGGCTCTGAATTTCGCGGGGTGCGAAACCCAGTCTTTGATCAGATCGGATAAGCTTTTCCCAAACTGCTTTCATTCCTTCTTTTTGAAACCCTCTAAGAATTCAGCATTGTGAGTAAGGTTTGGTGTGGGAGACAATTTATACATTGCCTGTAAATGCTCTGGTCTGAATGTCCCAATTGCCACCTTCTGCTCATTGAATATTGTCCTAGTCGGGATGTCTACATGGTCCAGCGCCCATCTGATCATATCATAATAGGGAAAAAACTGTGACCTTACTGATATATTGTGCATCTCTGACTGAGGGAAGATTTTGTATTTGGTGGACAAGTCATCTTTCTCGTTATCGCTAGAATCATCTGGACAATTTATCAGCTCGGATTGCAGAATGTTGGAGACATGCGTCCATGTTTTGACAGTATTGATACTTCTAGGCGAGGTATCGGAAATAATATCTGAACCTTGACTTGGACTCTCGACAACTGCCTTGGACGCTTTTCATGGAGCCATGTTATAGAACCTTGCAATTAGATCCCCTGTCACAGAAAATGAAAATACAGACAGAGGTTATCTTGGTGAATTGGCTCTGCGCAAATTAGAAAAACAAATCTAAGATAATGACTGAAACCTTTTCGCTTTGAGCACTTAAGTCTGTGCGATTCGCTGCTGACAGAACATTTAAGTCATTTAATATAAATATTTAGAAATAAAACGGGATCTTACTATCAATCACCTCACTAAATTTCTAATAAATGCCATAAATGTTTGATAATTCGCGATTCGGGAGGATCGCGGCAACGTTTAATTCTTGGTCCGTAGGCTGTATGGGTTGAAGTTCATTTAAGGTGTTAATTAATCTAGTTCAACCTTTTAATTAAGTGCGTTTAGTCCTTAATCCCCTTTTCAATGTTCGCAGTATCTAGTGATTTTACTCCTAGTCTCTGAACCATGAACCCCGAATTCGCGATAGTGAAATTTGGTTGATTATCTGTGATTTGACTTAAGCTTTTAATTAACCATGATTAATCAATGAATATCGCGACTTCGGGGATCAAAGTTACAAATGTGTTGTTTTTGAGGTAACAACCGCCGAGTTGCGAAATCACGATAAAGATTAACTATGGCTTAAATGTCATTATTCTTGTTATTAACCAGATTGACTTAAAACAATTTCGCAACTTCGCATGTCAGAGATTCGAAGGGTGTTCGACGTGTAACTCTCGAAACGTGAGAGCACGAGGTAATAAAAGGTGATAATCCCTGATTAGTGGTTCAATAATGGTGATTACTAAACCAACTATCGCCATTTCATGTGTTGGGATACTGGGGCTTTGGTAGGTATAATCGTGATATACACGAAATCCCGAAATCCAACTTTTTAGGCTTAAGTATATCATTTCACTACTTAGAAAATAGGCGGCTCCAACCTTTGATAACTAGAGTATTCAAAAAATACAAGTGTTCCAACACACGACATGGTCCCAAGTTTGGGGCCAAGCAATAGGGAGAGAGCAGTAGTAGGAAGAATAGGGATATGAGAAAAGTGAAGTGCTTTTCTTGTAAGAAGATAGGGAACTATGTTGGACATTGTCCCAATAGGAAGACGAAGCAGGGTGGTATGACAACTATAGTAGAGGAGGCAGAGTTTCAAACACAATTTGAGAGGGAGTGTGCCTTCCTCATTTGTTGCACTTTAGTTGAGATGACACCCAATATCGGGTACATAGACAACGGGGCTTTGAGCCACATGACTGGTGTGAGGGAGCATTTTACCGATCTCATAGATACAGAGGTTAGGAGGGAGATTGTTCTTGGTGATGACACCATAGTCATAGTTGTTGGGCATGGCATAGTTATCTTTCAAAGAGATGGCTTGACACCTATTTCGTTTAGGAATGTTATTTACATCTCTGGGCTGAAGAAGAATCTGATTTCAGTTTCCACCCTCCAGGATAGGGGTCTTGAGGTGTCCTTCAGAGGGACAGAGGTCCTCATACACTCTAAGGGGTCCTGTCTCACCTCAGGGCAGGTGATTGGAGTGAGGGATGGGAAACTCTTCGTATTTATTTTTCAACCACTTCATGTTTTGATAGCGAGTAGCGACAACAACAATCAGTTATGTGAGTTATGGCATCGAAGGATGGATCTCATTCATCATGGAGCTCTTGGAGGACTGAGAGAGGTTGTGACAGGAGTGCCACAATTCAGTTCAGAGAATCAAGATGTGTGCAGAGGGTGTGCACTTGGTAAGATTACCAAGGATTATTTTCCCAGCAGTGACAATAGGTCAGCTGGGGTACTGGATTTAGTACACAGATGTCTGTGGGCCCATGTTTCAGGAATCCTTGAGTGGTTGTGAGTACTATCTCACATTCATTGATGACCACTCCAGGAAGACCTGGATATATTTCCTGAAGACCAAGAGTGAGATATTCAAGAGGTTCCAAGAGTTCAAATATCTTGTGGGGAACCGAAAAGGAAAGAGGATCAAGGTCTTGTGGTTAGATAATGGAGGTGAGTATTCCTCCAGTGAGTTTGTAGACTTTTTTACTCGTGCAGGGATCAAAAGACAGATGATTGTGCCATATAAACCCCAACAGAACAGGGTTGTCGAGAGGAAGAACAGGGAAATTACATGTGCAACAAGACCTATGTTGCATGATCAAAGTTTTCCTCTATACCTATGGGCAGAGGCGTGTGCTGATGTAGTTTACTTGCAGAACAAGAGTCCCCACAGGATTTTGGGGAAGATGACTCATTAGGAGGCTTCACTGTTAGGAGGCCCGATGTCGAGAACATCATGATTTTTGGTTGCTTGACTTACTCTCATGTCCTCTCGGAGAGGAGGACAAAGCCAGACCCCACATCCCAGCAGGGGATTCTAGTTGGATACTCAAAGGTCTCCAAAGCCTACCAGATTTACATTCCATCACTGCAGAGAGTGGTGGTGAGAAAGGATGTTATATTTGAGGAGGGTAGAGCCTTGCATAAATCACTCGAGTCGAGAGTCAGTATTGGGGATGACGCAGAGGCACATATTGATGTCTCATAGGGAGCACAACCTCAAGTTTCCGATACACTAGTTTCAAGGGTGACAAGGTCACCTTGTACAACTTCAAGTTCAAAATCACAAGGGGTTCAGGCAGTGGGTGCAGAGGCTTTAGGATAACAGAGTGTTGGGATCAGGTCTGAGGCCTATACTCTTGGGAAGGGAGATCTTACTTCTCCTTTGAATACTTCAAGGAAGAGGAAATCGTGACGGTTTTAGGAGACCCTGCAGGAAGCCAAGGAGAACGTAGGAGAGCCCAAGAGACAGTTCATAGAGAGAAAATCACCATAGAGGATTGGGTATTATATGGATATGGTGACGAGTATCTCAGATATAGAGCCATAAACATTTGCGCAGGTAGTTGATTAGTAGGTTTGGTGAGAGGCCATATTGGAGGAGTGTGACTCCATTATGCACAATGATGTTTGGGAGGTGGTTTTGAGGCCAATGGGGAAGTCAGTTGTGACTTCCATATGGCTGTAGAAAACCAAGTATGCTACAGATGGCATCATATAGAAACACAAGGCCCATTTTTTGGCACAAGGATTCTCTCAGATAGAGGGAGTCGATTATGATGAGACATTCACACCAGTTGTGAGGTACACCTTCATTAGGAGTATTATTGCCATAGCGATGAAGCTGGGTTCAAGGATACATCATATGGATGTAAAGACTGCATTTCTCAATGGATTTATTGAGGATGAGGTGTACATTGAGAATCCATAGGGGTTCGAGGTGAGTGAGAGAGAGTCTCATGTGTGCCTTTTGAGAAAGGCACTATATGGTTTGAAGCAAGCTCCCGGAGCTTGGTATTCACGCATTGATATGTATTTGCTTCAGATGGGATTTGAGAAGAGAGATGTTGATCCTAACCTCTATTACATCATTAGAGGTGAGGACACGCTTATTCTCATTTTATATGTGGATGACCTGTTCATCACAGGTGTACAAGATCTCATAGCTGAGTGCAAGCTGGGATTTGAATCAGAGTTTGAGATGAGTGAAATTGGGTTGATGCACTATTTTTTTGGCATGGAGGTATGGTAAGAGGAGGGTCACATATTTCTGGGGTAGGGGAAGTATGTTGCATACATGTTGAGCAGGTTTTTGATGGAGGACTATAGGCCCATGTATACCCATGGTCACCAACTGGAAGAATATTAGCACTTCAAATTCCCAGTTGGTGGATGCTACAGTTTATAGACAGTTGATCGAATATTTGTTGTACCTGGTCAACACTTGACTAGATATTTGTTTTGTCATGAACACTTTCAAATAACATATGGTAGAGTCGAGGATTGTTCACTTGATTGGGGAAAAACATGTTTTGAGGTACATTGCAGGGTCAATTGATTATGGATTGGACTATATCAGAGGTGATGGAGTCAGTTTGGTTGGCTACACAGACTCATACTGGGTAGGATGTGCTATTAACAGGAAGAGAACCTCGGGGTGTTGTTTTGGGTTGGGGTCGGGACTTGTTTCTTGGTTTAGCCGGAAAAAAATTCAGTTTCTTTGAGTTCCACTGAGGCAAAGTATATGGCAGGAAGTTGGGCCAGTTGTGAGGCCATTTTGATTCGTAAGATGTTGGTAGGATTATTTGGTCAGGAGTTGCCTCCGACCGTCATTCACTACGATAATCAAATTTGTATCAAACTCTTCGAGAATCTAGTTTTCCATGACCGGTCGAAGCATATTGATATTAGATACCACTTCATTAGAGATTGGGTTCAGTGAGGGGTAGTACAATTACAATATATATCGATTGACGAGTGTTATAGCCCTAAAATTCCCTACTCATGCATACATTGCATTGGTCTTCTTACTTGCATAATTTGCCAAATTATTGTTGAGGAGCTCTACTTAAAAAAACATTTTTTAGAGCATGTATGCACCCTGCACCACTACTTCCCGCGTACATATGCATGCTAGACATTTTGCATACATACGCTTGCTGCACACTACACAACCCACATATACCTCCAAAAGTTGCAAAAATTAAAAAGTTGTAAGCAATTCGATGGAATTTATGGGCTATTGGAGGTTTCTCAGCCAATTCACCTACTATAGCCCATTCCCCAACCAAATAACCATCATTTTTTCATATAAAAGGAGATGTTGGGGTCTCATTTCAAAACCAAGCATAAGAATGGTGAAACTATGCCCGATTTCACTTCCCTTCCTTGCCCAAGCATTTGCTACCTTTTGTGAATAATTTCCTCAATATTCCCTCTTCAGCCCTTTTTATTCCATTCAATCCATTCCCTTTCCTTGAGATGATTAGTATATTGTGAGAAGAGGCTTATTGAAGGTGCACTTGGAGCATTGTAAAGAGGATCTCGGACCAGGTTCACGGAACGATGACCAACAAGGATTGTAAGTTTTAGTCTTTGTTTAATGAATAAAAGAATCTCTTTTCCCTGTCCCAAATGATGATGTTTTGTGTCTTTTCATTGATTTATACATAGCATTTGATATCTAACCCTAATTTATGAATAGAAATAACATGCTTGTAGCCTTGTTTTCCCAGTCTTGGATGCAGGTCATCTTTGGGAGGATACTTGCATTATTTGGAACTATAGAGCTTGAGGAGATCATCACCAGACATTGGATAAAAGGTACAGTTATCGATCTTCTCTCCTACTACTTTCTGTTCATTTATTTTGGTATGTTTGGGGTAGTGTAGAAACTAGGTTGAATTTTAGATGGTCATTTACTCTGTCTATATCATAAACCCGAGTATAGTTATAGGGGGATATTCCTGCTAGCAGAATTGGCGACCATAGTGGGGAATCTCTCTAGGGATTTAAGGGAGGTTTTTGGGTTGTTGATTGGATTCTTGTTTGCCTGTTTGAGTTTCATTCAAGTTTACTAATTCTTTTAAGGGTTTTTGGTCACCTACAAGGTGCATACCAACTTTCCCTGCCCTGTAAGTCTACCTTGTTTTGGGTTAGCCTGCATACATATGCGCTCTGCACAATAGACAACCCACGTACATACGTAGGCTGCTGATGCAACAACCCGCATACATACATAGGCTGTTGATGCAACAACCCACGTCTCTGTTTCTTGAAAGTGTTTTTTAATAAAGAGATATTTTGTCTCTTTCTTGATAGAAGTTCAGACTTCTCAGGAATTTCTTGAATTAGTTAGTCTTTGTCTGTGGCCATAACTTGGGTTGAAGTTTTGTTTTACTTGTTCCTTAGACTTCTTTTGTTTTCCCTAAAAGGTTTAGAACGAGTTGTCAAGTTTTAGATATGCCTTTTGGTTTCTTAGTTGAATCCCTACGATCCATAGTGGGATTAGGGTCTTTATCAATATTTTTTTTTCATTTTTCTCTTTGTTCCTGTTTCTTTCTTTGAAAAATGGAAAAAAGAGTCTTTATTTCAGTGTTTTCTTGTTAAAGCAGTTCAAAAAATAAAATAAAAAATAATTTATTTTCTTTCATTTAGTTTGGTAAAGTAGTCAAGGTTGTTATTTGCAAAAGAAAAAGAGTCTTTGTTTCAAAGTCTTTTCGATTTCCTGAAATACAAGTAGTTATGCTTAGTCAAACGAAAGCAAGTTTTAAGATTTCTTCATTTATAAGATCTTTCGATTTCCTGAAATACAAGTAGTTATGCTTAGTCAAATGAAAACAAGTTTTAGGATTTCTTCATTTATAAGATCTTGAAACATCAATTAGAAAACTTGAATTTACAAAGAGTTTTTACAAGCTTTGCTTTAATTTTGAAGTATCTCTTGTTTTTAAATTCTTTAAAGTTCTCTTCTTTTTTCATCTCTTCATAACACCATCAGTTTCACTACTGCACCCTTTGCATAAATCAATCCTTAAAATTAACGCTTAATATAAAATACATTAGAATTTTTGTTTGTAGGGTTCACCGACTAGTTTAGGGTTTTAAGGCCTTGAACTAGGTGTGAAGAGGAAACTCTTCAAGGCCACTTTAAAACAAACATTGAAGTCTGAGATAGGGAGTGTTTTAAGTCCAGTGTTGTAAGAGTTAGTTGGGACCCCCCTCTAGCACAAGGGATAAAAACAAGGTCGCATGAGGAAAGGAAGATGAGATAACCCCTCCAAAGTTGGACTAAATGTAGTGGGGCTTGTATATTGAGAGTCTTTCTCGGGAACAATACTGATCACATTTTACTACAGAGCTTCGTGGACCT
>JASDQU010215723.1:0-18322 GCA_032191745.1 Picea mariana
AACCTCATGTTGAATGTTATCCTTTAAAGTTCCTATGAATACATCAATCAAGTGCTCATCTAGAATATTTTTACCTTTATATTCAATCTTTGGAAGTTCTCAATGTGATCGGTAACTAAACTCTTTTGCTTGAGATTTATCAATTGGCTAAAGAAGGTATTGCTCCTGGTATCCTCATAGTGTGCTATCATTTCTTCCATGAAAATTGTCCAAGTGACGAGTGATTTGAGAGAAGAAATCCATCGATACCATATAAATTGATTGGGTTCTAAATATAAAGAAGAAATTCGTACCTTTTGTGTATGTGGTACATTATGTAGATCAAAGAATTGCTCCATCTGAAGTATCCATGTGATTTGGTCCTTGCCATCAAATTTCCTCATATCAATCTTAGGAACGTGGTTGGTCTTCAACCCAAAGTTGGAGTTTTTCCATTCTTGATTCACCTTCCTTGTGTCCTCATCATGAATTTCATGGGATGCATTTTCAATTTTAGGTGTCATCTCTGCTACAAAATTTTTCAATACTTCCATGATCCTCTTTTAAACCATCCATCTTTGCCTCCAACTTAGCTTCCATCTGTTGTGGTTCATCTTTTGTTACTATCTTCTTTTGTAAATCATTTATGTCCCTACGAATTTCTTCACCTTTATCAAAAGTCCAAGTAGGATTGTCTGGAGGCTTATTTGGTGTAGAAGTTCCCCTTTTGAGTGGCATGTTGGCCAAGTATCACTTTTGAACCTTGAGTTTGAGGTGGTTCTGCTAGACAATCTTTCTTCTGTTGTATCTCCCAAGTTTTAGAACTTATGGGTATGAAACTTTATTTTGTGTAGTTATATGATATTTCTTCTCTGTAATGCCACAGGTCTGATCAAAATTGGATGTGCCAAGTGGAATTTACAGTAACTTCCCCACAAATTGCTAATTTTTTTCTTTTCCAGGAGATCTCACTTGTATAGCATGTCCCACACAAAATAATTGATATACAATTCTGAAACTCATACCAAAAATATTACAGACTATCCACTATCTAATGAAACTAGTATGACTCAATTTGGATACTCTAGAAAGAATTTACCCTATCAATAGATTTTTTTACCTGGAACACCTTCTTGAGACTAGTCAATAGGACTAGTCCGATACCCTATCTTTCACAGGGTGTATCTACAAATATACGATGACCCAGAACCTGAACGTTTTACCATAGATACCTTACTAATTTCTGTGAATATCCTCCAGATTTTAGGGTCTGAAATGTTACAGAAATATTTTTATAGTGAAAATTATGCAATGAATCAGTTGAGGATGATTCCATAACCCTATCTTTCACAGGTTGTATCTCCGAAAGTATAAGGCCTCAAGAGCTGAAATTTTAACCCAACTTACCTTGATACATCTATTAAATATTCTCCAAGTCGTTCCTTCTGAAACGTTGTAGAAAAAAAGTTATAGTGAAAATTCGAAGGTGTCTCAGATGTAGTAGCAAAACCCCAAGACCTTGAGCTCTAATACCATATGTTAAGAACCAAATATCAATATAGCATAGAAAAAACTCATAATAAGTACTAAACTCCTTGAAAAAGAGATAATTTCAAATAATAAGACTCTTCAAGGGGGCAACCTCCTTTTACCCCACATAAATGTTCAAGTACAAGATGATTCCAAATGAAAATGTCTCCTTGGTATATATAGGAGACTAGGAGGTATAATTACAACTAATGGAATAAAACCAAGATAAATAAAATAACATTAATAATGTAATATGCCCCAATTAAGTGGTAATGAGCCAATATTAGGGCTTGAAAATAGGTGGGAATATGCGTGTAATATTTTGTTTCTTGATAACTCCATCTCCTAAATAAACCTTCACCATATTCACTCAATCAATATTCGTGACACCCACTCTCTCTTTCATTGTATTCCCTTGCACTAAACTCATTGTCTACACACACATTTGAAATTAATTACAACATTTAACTTGACATAAATAGAAATACACAAAAATACAACAAAAATAAACAAAATGAAAGAAAATTACCAAAAATATTTTCTTGTCCTGATGTATTCCCTACATTCTCAGGTGTAGGATTATCAATGTGCAACCTATCTAAGAAGGTTTCATCCATAGCACTTTCTTGAACACATTCTAGAGTTTATCTATTCACAGACTCATTTGATAATCTCCTCTGACGAAATTGTTGTTGGTCACTCAGAGTCTCAGTCGAATAAGGGATTCCTCTTCTTCCTTCTTGGGATAGCCTAGAGAATTTGTGAGGAATTTTGGGAGACTTCTATCTCGACATCTCACCTCAATATATTTCCTTTATAAATTCATGAAAAGTTAAGAAAAATACAAGTATGCGTTAATATCTCCAACATTGACCAACAAAAATTATGAAGAAAGAAATAAAATAAGAAAAAATTAATAGAAATGTTTTTTATGTTAGACACAATTATAATAGGGTGATGCATAACTCCACTACGCATGCCCATTTAAAATATATTTTGGTTTCTTACTATTAGAAAAAATAACCTTGGTAAATCTATCAAAAATGGAAAAAATATTTAGATGAGCACATATTAGGACAAAAAGTTGATGAAATACTCCAAAAGTACAAGTGGCAAGGCAAAGTCACAACAATATAAGCACTTACTATGATGGAAACACATAATATATGAAGATTAAATGGGTTAAAGTCTAGTAACAGAGTAGCAGTTTTCTATATGGGAAATCAAATTTCATGCATCCAACGGGTATGGAGCACAGTCCATGAAAATCAACGATTAACTTTACACCATGTTTGTTTGGATGGAAGAAATCTTCCATCTAATTAAATTTTAAATCGATGGCATCATTACTTTATGATACAGTTCCAAATTACTTTGGTTTTCATCCAATCAAACATTTTCTAGCTAAGATGCAACATAAATCCGTGGCTGGGGCCAGATAGAAGAAGAAGTTGAAAATTCTACTCACGTCCATTCAAAATAATTTCCATATTGTGGTGGAAAGGAGGAAGTTGCTGCCATTTTTCATCCCAAAATAATGCATTGGTTCCATCCTTGAATTCCCAAAAACAATGAGTGTAGAAAATATCTTTCTCTTTCCAGACATTGTTCCATATCAAGGAGCTTCAAATATTTCCATAAAGTATGATCATGTACTGAGGCTCTATGAGAGAGGGTAGTACTTTTTTCACAAAAGGAGGGCCCATAGAGTATTATTTGATGTCAGTCAATTCCACCATGTTTTAGCTCCACAAAATGAGATGAGTACATTTGGATCTTTGAAAATGAGTCCTCGTTTGAGGTTAGGGAAATTGATCTTGTCCAAGTGACTAAATCCCATTTCTTTTCTTTGCAAGTTCCACCCCACAAAAAAGATCTTTGTATGTTTCAAACAACTTTCAAGATTGCTTTGGGAAAAACCATGGATGAAAACAAGTAAAGAGGCATGGATTGAAGGATATACTTGAGAAGGATCAGTTGTCAATATGCATTGAGAATTCTGAAGGACCAATTAGACAATTTCTTGTTAATTCGAGAGAGAAGGTCCTCCCATGATGATTTTCATCATCTATTTTCAATGAGAAGGAACCAATATATTTTGATGGAAGTGATCTCCTTTGGAATCCAAGGATCCTTTAGATGTGAGCCTATACAACAGAGGTAGTGTGAAAGAAAAAAAACTTAGATTTGAGATATTGATAGTGGTACTTGACGAGCCCATGAAATATGAAAGGACCTGTTGGATAGTCTTGGCTTCTCTGGATGTAGAATAAGCCATGATCATAGTGTCATCAACAAATTTTTGATGGGATATGGGATGCTCCTCATCATCAAAACACAAGACTTCAATTTATTTTCTACCACAGTCATTTTGATGGCTCTTCCAGGACATTCATCCATCAAGGTGAATATGAAGGTAGAAAGGGGATTGATCTGCCTGACATCGTTGGAGGGGGAGAGAGTAGAATAAGGGGAGTGGTTGACTAGGATTGAAAAGTAAGAACAAAAGGTAAGGGAAAGTAATAATTGTATCTAGGTAGGGGAGAAGCCAAAGGACTGAAGGGTATGATGAATGTCTTTCCAACTCAATTTCTCGAAGGATTTAGACATATCCAATTTTAAGAGAATACTAAGGGTTTTGGAAATTTTTAGAGAGTGGATGACCATGTGNCAAAGGTAAGGGAAAGTAATAATTGTATCTAGGTAGGGGAGAAGCCAAAGGACTGAAGGGTATGATGAATGTCTTTCCAACTCAATTTCTCGAAGGATTTAGACATATCCAATTTTAAGAGAATACTAAGGGTTTTGGAAATTTTTAGAGAGTGGATGACCATGTGGAAAGGATAACCCAATCCAATATTTTCATCCCCTCCATATAGTTGGTTTGTTTTAGAGAAATTAGAGAGGGAAGAAGAATTTTAATTAATTGGCGATGACTTTAGTGATGATTTTGTAGAGCATGTTATAGATGGAAATTAGGCAAAATTTGTTGGGGTTTTCCACCTTGTCTTCCTTCGGGATGAAGCTGAGGAATTTTATATTTAGATATGGGATAAAATTGGAGTGAAGGTGGGAGTCTTATACTAAGGCCCATGTGTCCCACTTTATGATGGGCCAGCATGCTTGAAAGAAATCTGAAGTAAATACATTAAGACCTGACGATTCTCCTTTCAACATGTCAAAGAATGATTTCTCAACATCCTCTAGAGATATGGGACACACGAGGGAATCATTCTATGCCAGAGACACTAGCTGCAGGATGTGTTGAGTAATTGTTTGAATAGTCGACCTTCACTTTGTTGCTAGTTCAATGAGTTGATCCTAAAAGAAGTTGACTAACTCTTATTATATGTCGACATGTTCTACCACACTATTTCCCTGTCTATATTTTGAAGAGTTTATGTGATTGTGATGCCTTCATTGAATGATAGATCTATGGAGGAATTTTGTGTTTTTTTTTCCTCTTTGAGAAAACAGATTCTAGATTTATTTTTCTAGAGAAGTTCCTCTTGTTTTTCTCTTTCATTAATTTGAGATTGTATTTTCTTATCTTCCTTATCAATTTTTATATGCGGCCTTCAAGTATGATGGCTTGTTGGACCAGTTCCATCTGGGAGGCGATTTTTTTTTCCCTGGAAAATATTTCCAAATTCCTCTTTGTTCCATATTTCTAGTTTTTGTTTGATATGCTTCAC
This sequence comes from Picea mariana, assembly GCA_032191745.1. NCBI lineage: Eukaryota > Viridiplantae > Streptophyta > Pinopsida > Pinales > Pinaceae > Picea > Picea mariana. The sequence continues at coordinate 5,205 of JASDQU010215723.1, forward strand.
TTTCTGGTGAAATATGTACATAGGTGTTCATGAATAAAAGTTCCATTCTTCCCACTAGGATTTGATGTTTTTTCTGAAAATTTAGATGGTTAAAACAAAAAATTTCAAAGAGGAACAGTGGGATGAGAGGGTTTCCATGAAGGTCTAAATTTAGCATGATTGGCTAGTGGTATAAGCCCCTATAGGTAAGGATGGAGGCTGAAATATGGAAGCCGACTAGAAAAATAGATTATGAGGCTAGAAAGTGATGAAGTATTGATGCCACCTATTTTTGGCCTCTTCTACAGTTGTTATAGGTGTGAATGTCATTGATGGTTGAGGGATTGGATGGTATCAAGAAAGGATTGGGAGTCATGGTCGAGCCTTATTATGCTTCCTTTATTTTCGTTCAGAGAGGTAATTATGTTGAAGTATCCACCAATAAGCCAATGATCATTATTGATGATGGGGTTGTAGGTGTTGAATGGGTTCAAAAAAATGAATCTTGTTAGGGATAGAGTTGGGTCCATAAAAATTAGTGAGAAAGTGACTTTGATAGGACCATACAAGATGGAAGGGAGCTATGAGGAAGCGCTTAGTGGTAAAGAAGTTGCACAAAGTTATTTTAGCAGGGTTATAGATAAGGGCAATGCCTCCTTCTACTTCATGTGTATATAAGGCCATAGCTTGGGGTCCCTGCTAGATGCAAGAGGAAAGGGTTTGAAGGACTTGGAGGAATTTAGTTTCTTGTATCATTACTATAAAGGGATTTTCCTGGAGGATTTTTTGACTGAGAAGCCCGTTCTTGGTTTTACCGTTAAGGCCTTTGATATTCCAAGAGATGACATTCATGAGGAATGTGGGGACTTGGGTAGGAAATTTTCTTTCATCAAGGTAAGGAATCCTGATTTAACCATAAACTTTCCCTGAATTTTAAGAATTTGTTTTATTTGCCTACCTCTTTTTCTTTTTCTTAAAGTTTTTTAGGTTGAGCAAAGGAAGAGGATTTAATTCTTGTAGAAGGAATAGAGGGAATAAATTTTGTTTTTGTTGTTGGGTTTCTAAGAATTTTATTATTTTTGTTGGGTTGCTAAGAATTTTTTTGTTGGGTTTGTAAGAATTCCATAACATTCCATAATGTGAATCTCATCCCGGTACCAGAACAATGATCATTATAAGGGAGTAAGTCCATTGAATAGGGATACTACTAACCTCTTCCCTATTTGTCCAGTTACAGTTAAAGGTTGTTGTATGAGCTATAATGTAGGGTCATGAAGGAAACAACGTGACTGTTAACTACAAAGGGAAGTATACAATAAGAACTAAAGGCAATATCTTAACCTGCAATACAAGGGGAATAGAGCCATTCCATTACTATGATATCAGTAATACAAGAAAAACTTAGCTTAAGGTTCAACAAGGTGATATCATGTTACCTATTTACCATAATAACATATTGTGATATTAATCTTATCTCTTAATAACTACATGGGATATCACTAGAAAGAAATGGCACTAAGTATCAACACATCTATTACACTTGTATGTGATTACGATGCTTGTGTAAATACAAAGGGTAATAGATCACCAAAGCTAATGTATGAGGTATCATAGAGGGATTGTTGTGGTCTCATATCATATTATCTCATTACTTCATCATGTTCAACCCTATACTGTTAGATGGTATGATTACAACAAGTTTGATTCATGTTTCTGTACACTTACTTTATCCCTATTGTTTCCATGATATTGAGTTTGTTAGACTAACTAATACACTAATCACTATGTTGTAAATAATGGGAAACATACACTTATATGGAGAATACATGGAATTGTAACTCAGCTTAAAGATGGTATTGTAATCACATATATTACTAAAATATTAAATATGGTGTAACATCCTGCTCTTGCACACTGAATGAACTTATTCTTTGAGGACACTTGCTCGAAAGCAATCCAGATTATTATGCTATTAAAGCATTGATTTTGATTATGAGGTGTTATGGGTTGATGTCATGTTGTTTTGTTGCATTGACATAGACAGGTGCTATTGACCTGTTATTACTGAGTGTGTAGGATTTCATACCTCGAGGATGCAGAGGCATCGATGGAACCCCTTGGACTCCGAATCGAGGGGGAGTGAACTATTAGGGTTTGATTGTTTTATATGTGATATTATTGCATCTGATTAGACGATATGGTTATGGATATATTTCTGACATGATTCGTTGATGATGCAAGTTGATGATAGCTTGCTGACTAGACTCATATGTGGAGTAGAGGGGTCACACAGTATTACCAGAGATGTTGAGGGAGAGGTGTGGACAATAGCCCTGCCACAACCTACTAGCACTCCCGCCATGGCTCGAACTGTAGGTTAATGATTAACTAGTTTGAGGACCATGATGTCGTGAGGGAAGACTGTGATAGTCATTCACAATGATTCTAAGGGGTGTGCAATAAGGTAGGGGCCTTATTTCTTAGAGTCCCTTAGTCTCCCACAAGATCACTTGGCGAAGTGTTGACCCCATGGGTTATTGATGTCTACCAAGTCAGTCAAGAGGAGAGTGGCACCCTTGGAGCATGTGGTGCGTCCTGAAGGGCATGTCATGCAAGAAAAATGGGAAGAGGCGAGTGGTACCCTTGGAGCATGTGGTGCATATTGAAGAGCATGTCATGCAAGAGAAACCAAAAGAGGTGAGTGGCACCCTTGGAGCACCTAGTGCGTCCTGAAGCGCAAGTCGCATGGTTATTTAATAAATGAATAAACATAGATGGCTTTAGGACAATAAATTGTTAAGGAATATTTGAAACCTTTCCCTAAAAAATGTGTCGCCCTTTCTAGGAAATTAAGGTCTAGGTCTAATCTTTGCTGGTGGTAAAATTTTACCTTTTTATAAAAAAAAAAATTATAATAAAAATAAACATATATAAAAATAAAAATAAAATAAATAAATAATAAAAATAATCTTCATTAACCTTGTGACAAGAAGGAGGTAAGAAATTAAAGTGTTTTATAAAAATATTTTGGGATAAAAACTTAAACAGGGGAATGATTGTTTTAATTTTTAGGCTAATTAAAAATTTAATTCATTAAAAAAGGGAAAAGGGGAAATCTAAAATAATTAGGAAACTAGGAAAAAGAGGAAACCTTAAAAGAAAGGGGAAACACTAGGAAACAAAATCAGTTAGTCCAACTTAGTAAGGTATCTACCATTTAAGAACTTTCTAATTTAAACTGAACTAGCAAATTAATAATGGGGAAAGTTATTAAAACCTGTAAGAGAATTTGGGGACACCTCGATTCTAGGAGTGACTCTAGGTGGGTGAGCTAAATAAGGGTAATTGATTAATTAAAGAAATTAGTTTTGGGAGGAATGAAGGGGATGGCTGACACATGTACGGGGATGATTTTTATGAATTAATTTACTAAACTTTAAATAAAATGGGATTTTGGGAAAGTAAGGGACTTAGAAACTCTATATAACAGAGGGAGGAGAAGGATGAAGGAGGCCTTTTGTTTTGTGTAATGTTACAATTCAAAAATCTATACTTGACTAACTTAGCTTGTGGGATTTGGGATACCCAGCTCGGTGAGGAGTGGTAGCTCGGCCTTGCGAGGCGAGATGGAAGCTAGCTAATTCTCTGGTTAGTGTGTGTGGCCCCTTTGCGGCTCGATGGGCTCAGGGGGGGAGAAAAGTACCCCTAGCATTGGTTGGGAGGTACCAGTGAAGTCTCTTTAGTCAGCAAGAGAGATTTTCATGCAGCGCACAAGACATCAACTTAGAGAGGGCAATCAGGCAACAATACGCTTTCTTTATTTTTGCATGGTAGATTGTAGTAGAATTTATGCTTTGGATATGGATGTTTAATTGGGTAAGGAATTTGATTGTATTAGCGTCCTAGTTGATGACTATATTTTTTTCCTTAGCCTATAGCTCGATGATTGATTGACTCCCATGGCCTTCGATTCCTGGCATGACTTGACCACCCTTTGGTTTATTGATTTTTGAAGATTGTGGTTGTTTTTTCCTTTCGTCCCTAGCTCATCAGTCCTCGCCTGAGAAATCGACCAGGAGCCTGATCTACGTTCATCGCTTCGGCGTTAATAGACCTATGGATCTCAACGAATTGATTTTTTGTGCGTGGATGATGAGCGAAGGACATTCCTGTCAGCAATCTACCTCTATTGTTGTCCTTAGCTGATTGTTTGACTTGCGTCATCTAGAAAAGACCTATGCATATGGATTATCTTGTGTCCTTATTGGTTTTTCTCTGTGAGTTGACTGATAGAATCCATGCGATCATTTCAATGAATTTTCCCAATGGATCCTTGCGGTTATCTTATTGTTGTATCTGTTGTATTGGTATCCTGGCAATGGAAAAATGATTTAATTTCTTGTCTGCATTTTATATAGGGTATCCTGGAAATGGAACAATGTTTTTGTTGTTATTCATGTCTGCGTTGTATTGGTATCCTGGCAATGGAAAAAATGAATTCATTTCCCTGTCTGTGTTTTTATAATTGGTACCCTGGTAAGGGAAAGCATTTGGTTATTACTATATGCATTTGCATTTGGCATCTAGGCAATGAAAAAGGGAAACCATGATTTTTCCACTTAAAATGTGACTGAGATTATTGTTGAAATTCCCACATTTTTTTCCTTTTAAAGGTTGACTAAGTTGTTGTTGAAATGCCCACGATTTTGCCATTTAAAACATGACTGAGATTGCTATTGAAATGCCCACATTTTTTCCTTTTAAACGTTTCTGGGTTGCATGCTTCTGTTCTTCGTTTGTGGTTTGGTTAAACCATTGTCATCATTTCCTTCTTACCTCTTAATTCTTAAAAAAAAAAAAAAAAAATTGCTTCGCCCGTGGTCGTAACGAAGGGGTCATTACATACGGTATATGTCATGATATATTAGTAATAACACGCATGATAAGATGTATACCATTGCCTATATAAGTAAAATGGATTTGTATTAACCAATGGTAATGCTTCTATGATTCAAGTAGTCTATGATTACTGTATGTTCAATAGTATGTACACTATAACTAGGAGTGATGCCCAGCTTAGATGCAATATATGTCATGTTATATTAGTAATAATGCATATGATAAGATGTATATCATTGCCTATATATGTAATATGTATCTGTATTAACTAATGGTAATGCTTCAATGATTCAGGTAGCCTATGATTAAGATATGTTCACTAGTATGTACACTATAACCAGGAGTGATGCCCAACTTAGCTCCAAGTAATATGAATGATTCAGGGAATTACAATGGAATCAGATTAGGCATAGGATAGTTAAAGCTCATAAGCTAACATAAGAATAGACCTACCATATTTACGTAATATAAGCACAGTCATGGTCACACTGTATTACTATCGATCTTAGTTATATGAGCATAGTGACCAATACTCTTCTATATCAATTCCACATGTTATAACTATCATATATTATGGGATTCCTTATACTTTACTCATATTGAATAGTGTAAATAGAACTATTACTATAAGCAACACTATAACTATACTAGTAGCATCATTAACAAGGGTATTACAAAGGGTATACTCTTATCTAATAAAGATGGGTTTTACTTACTCTGATTAAGAGAGAGCTAAAGCAATGGAATCAACTTCATATCTTACCTGTATGAGCTATGTGAATATTACAATATAGTTAATAGGGTAGAGTCTGAGTCTAAGGTATAGGCCACTAATATCTGTATGATCTTCATGGAAAACTATGACTATTATCTCTACCACCTTGTATCAGAGTATGCATATCGATTCCCCTTGTTCATATGTTACCATATTCATTGGTTAATCTCAGACAACTCTTTGGGTCTAGTATTACTAGTATCTATACCATAAGAAGTATAATCATGTTAGCTGTAATGGGATTATTTCATGTCTATCACCTATTCCTGCCAAATTGACTCCTATTATGTGCTAGATGTTACTGTGTTCACTAGAATAAAGGTCAATAGCAGTAATACTAACAAAGAATTTTAAGTCACACTACAACTCGTACTTTGAATTACAATAAGAGAGCACAGAGATATACATGGTGTGTTTCATATTAGTTGAGATCAAGTTGTTATTACGATAGCTTACATGCTTTGATTACTATCAATATTAGTATTGATTTAAGTTATATTGCCTTTATTAGGGAAACTACGTATATGGTGTGTACAACTTATTCAAATAAAGCACAGATAGATATGGGTTTCAATAAGGACATAAAATGTGAAGCATAAACATATCATAGGTAAGAGATTGGTTAAGTTGAATAAAATAACATAGCCCTTACTAACATGAACTCAATATAATAGGTATGATCGTAACTATCAGATAAACAAGCAACTGATTAGAATGATTATCATTAATATGTATATACCTTTATCGTAACCATGTATTAGTCTGTAATGATCACAGTGTAACACATATCCTTTACTAAGCTAAGGATCAAGGCTGAATATGAACTTGACCATGTAGAGGGACAGGGCCAATTTCAGGCTTGTCCCTATACATGGAAAGGGCCTTGAACATATATTATATGTGAGCTAACTCACATATATATTATATGCACAAGCTAGCTCACATATATATTATATGCATGATCTAGCTCACATATATATTATATGTGAGCTAGCTCTCTCTCTCTCTCTCACACACACATATATGTGTGTGTGTGTGAGAGAGAGAGAGACAGAGAGAGAGCTAAATGTTTAATTAACCCAAATATAAATTTTATTTTAAATCATAGTTTCCAAATAAATAAATTGAGATAAAAAATGTTATAAACCATAATTGTACATTGACTATAAACAACAGTTCCAAAATAATATAGTAAAAATCTATTCTAACATTTATAAGAATTTAGTAAACATTGCACCACAAGATTGGTGCTAATTTCACCATGTAATAATCTTCTACTTTTGTATTATATTTCAACAAAGAATAAAAAAATAAAAACCTATTTTAACATTTATCAAAATTTATCAAACATTGCACCACACAATTGATTTCAATTTCACCATGTAATAATTATTTAGTTCTATATTATGTTTCTAATAACAAGAAAATAAAATATGAAAATCCATCCAATACAAATAATACTATCTCAATATAAAATTGTAAAATTATTAACTCGATATTTAAATCATTATAACACAATCTAAATGTAAAAAATAAAAAACATTCTCTAAATATTAATCAACACGACTTTGAGATTTGCAAATCACAACATGTCTAAGGTACTGTTTCCACCATTTCACCTTGTTTTCACTAATTTTTAGTGGTCAACAGTGGTCTAGGAATGAGGTTAGGGAGCTTGAACTTTTAGTGCATAGGAATGAGCCTACAAAATCTGCGAGCAATAGACATTCCTAAGATCTTGACACCTACACTTTCAGGGAACAAGTTGGTTCTCTATGCTTGGTGGTAGATGTTTTAATTGTCTTGTGCATTCTTTTGAACCTAAGTACTTGTCTTATGCTTTATTTCTGCATCTCATCTTAAATTTTTCCTTAGCAGAGACCTTAAATTTGTGAGATTGGAGAACACCACAATAATTTTCTCCTTTGTATATTTCTTCATTCTAAATAAGCAGCAACAGTAGCCATTCATTTCAAATATTTTCATCAAAATGGATAGTGTTGGACCAGTCAACCTACTGAGTTAGTGCATCCACAATGTTGGACAGAAAATATATAGCTGAAATTGGGACTGTCTGAATTAGAAGTTAACAGATTTTGCATACATTTTATATAAGAAAAGTTTTATTGCAAATAGAAAAATATACAGCCAGAATTGGGGTTGTCAAATGTGGATAAGTGTATATTTTAGAATATGAATAATGGTGGTTGTGTGTTCAAATTTGGGTAAGTGCAGCTATGATATCACTATGAAAGGGTGCACAAACAAACTTAGGAAGATTCTCCTAGGTCAAGTTCACAAGATTTGTTGAAATGTTTGACTTTCTAAACAGAGATGCAAGTTAAAATTGCATTTTTTACTTTCTTGAATGAAGATGCAAGTTCAATTTGCATTTTTTACTTTCATGAATGATGATGAAAGTTCAAATTGCATTTCTGCTAAGAGCTTTTCATTGTGTTCTTATCAGTTTTCTTGGGTATCATTAATTATGTTCTGGCGCAAACACGCCACCCAGGGCACGTCCGCTCTCACAGCACCTTCTCCTCTGCTAGGCCCGAAGAACTGAAAGGTTCCTCAAACCCCCTTATAGGGAGTTTTCAACACCCACAGAATGCTCCCTATGATTCCCCATTGTCCTATCGGGAAATCGGGCCTCACGTGATCGCGAGTCCTGCACTCACGAGATCGGGTCTTATAAATCCCCGAACCTCGATGAATATTCTCTGGATGCTTTCCTTGCTCCTATCGAGAATTTTCCCGTCGAGAAATCGGTAATTACGAGGTCATGAATCACGCACCTCACGGATCCTCGATTCTTGATTTTGCGATGGTGCTCTCTGCACCCCTTAGCTCCCTCCGGCTAACTATTCATGCATGTGACCTGCTAGTACACAAGACCACGGTTCTTTCCCCTATCGAAATTTCAGGATTCACGGAATTGAAATGTGTAGAACTTACGCTCTCGGGATCTCCGATTCTTTGATCCCCGATGTCACTTGGCGTTGACTCCTGCGAGGGTTGACCTTTCGACACCTGTCCTCCACTACGTCCTTAACCCCGTCAGGAAATCACGTATCAGGATATCGTGATTCCCGTTGTCATATGCATGGGACTTTCAATTCCCTGATCCCTGACTCTGTAGGATCTTTTTCCATGTGTCCTTGCCGATGGACGGTTCTGATCCTGTCAGGAAATCGCGGATCGCGATTTCAACATACAAGAGTTTCTTGTCTTCGAAAACCCCGATTCTCTGATTCACGACTCTTCAAGATCGCTTGCCATGTGTCCTAGTTGATGGACGGTTCTTAGAGCTCGTCGGGAAATCATGGATCACGATTCCAACATGCAACGATTCCACACTCCTGAAATCCCTGATGGGTTAAATCCCGACTCCTGCACTGATGTCTGACACATGCCCTGTCGAGATCAACGGCTAAGATTCTCCGTCGAAGTTTCGAGACTCGAAAGGTCTCGAGTTTCTTATCTTCCAAAACCCTGATGCCTCCAATATCCCGATGACTTCTCAGAATATTGACGCGTGTCCTACCGAGATCAACGACTAAGATCCTTTCTCGGGAATTCAATAACCACAGGGTATCGATTATCTTGCTCGGCAAAACCCCGATAACTCTAATATCTCGATGACTCTTCCGGGACTCCTCCTCTGCACACTAGGGCTTAACCTCTGTGCAACTTTCCAAGATCTAACGACTGACGGGATTTCGTTGATCTCCTCAGTAAGATCCTGACCGTCGATTCCTTTCCTCCTTGAAGATTTCTTGAGAATGGCTAAGTGCTCCTTCTCAGAACTCATTCTCCAACGCCTGCGCTTGCAACTCCTTGCTCGAACATTCCACGGCACAAACTTCCTGTGCTATCCTTTGGCGATATCACGAAGGTGCTATACCTCCTGAGATTTTCCACTCTGATTCCTTCAGAGGAACTTGCACGCACTCCTTGCGGCAAACAGGCAACACTTCCCAAGTGTTGAATCCTTCCGACTCTGCGCACTTCCTGCAGCAGCAGTCTTCGATCTCCTTTGCTCAGATTTATAACTGAGACTTCTTCTCTAGCCTGCGCACTCCTTGCACGGATTCAGCAACCCAAATTCACTTCTGGGTGAATGAGAACAAGAGTTAGACTACTGAGCCTTCATCAACGCACTCCTTGCGAATGAATTCAACTGCGCACCTTGCAGGAATCTCCTAGCTCATATAGAGAAACAATTGGACCTCACTCTCTCTCCCTTTCAGAATTCAGTTTGAAACATGAAATCTCATGCACAACATATACAAAGAAAATGCATAACCAGAAAGAAAACATTCATGAGCACATAAACAATATACACAGAGAAACAACACCAGCCATGAGTTTGAATCAGAACTTTCTTCTATTAATTCAAATGCCTATACATGGGTGATCTTCATACACTATTCTCTGCTTGCTCTTCTCTTTTCCTGAATGCTTTCCATATGTTACAATGGTACAATGAGGGTGTCTATATCCATTTTCCCTCTCGAACTCTAAACTGTCTAATCTAGACTTAAAATCCTATCTACCAGCATTAACTAGATTAAATGCCTCCTATCTACTTCAGACAAGAGCATATGGCTCAAGGTTTGATACAATATAAAAAAGGCACTCCTTCATAAATGGTTCCTTGAAGGTTTGGTGCTTCATTTCCAAAAAGAAGTTTTAAAGCAATATGTCATGTGTTAAAAAAACACATTCGTTGGCTCCACGCTCGCTTTGGTAATTGCGATGCTCCTGCATCATACTCCTCGGCTTGAAAAGTTTCATGGGCTCCTGTCCATGAGCTACTGCACGGTCTATCCATGTTTTTGAATCTCTGCTTCGCTTTCCCAGCTAGCATCTTCCATTGGATGGTTCTTCCATTTCACCAGATACTCGAAGTATTTCTTCTGTCTGGTCTTTTTGCTCACTCTCTTATCAAGTATACACTCAATCTGTGGCTTTTATGCAATCGGCATCTGCTTCTGCCACTGGATTTTTGGTTGTTCATCATTTCCATCTCCTGCTTCCTCAGCCTTATAGGGATATAAGTCTGAGACATTGAATGTCGGAGATATTCCGATGTCATCTGGTAACTCAATTTCATAAGCGTTTTCTCCCAATTTCTTTAGGACTCTACATGGCCCAATTTTCTTCATTTTTAGCTTGTTGTGTGTTCCCCTTGGGAACCTTTCCTTCCTCATATGTGCCAGAACTAGATCACCAACTTCAAACTAAAGTTGTTTCTGATGTTGATCCACTCTGCGCTTATATTCCTGGTTTGATTCCAACAATCGCTCCTTCACCCTACTGTGAAGTTCCTTCATCGCCTCTGCGAATTCTTCAGCGCTTGAGCTCTTAGTCATTATCTGCTCTGAATCCCTCGGTCCATAAACTCCTCTCAGCTGCCTGCCGTATACAATTTCAAATGGACTTTTGCCTGTGCTTCTGTTCACTGAGTCATTGTACGCAAACTCTACCTGTGGCAACACATTGTCCCAACTGCTGTGGTGCTCTGTCACCAAGCTTCTTAATAAATCTCCCAGACTTCTATTTACGACCTCTATTTTCCCATCCATCTGAGGATGATAGGCAGAAATGAACATCAAGTTAGTTCCCATCTTCTTCTAGTGTGTCCTCCAGAAATCTCCAATGAATTTTGTATCCCTGTCTGATACTATGCTTCTGGGTAACCCATGAAGTCGAATGACCTCCTTGAAGAACAAATTTGCGATATGAGTCGCATCGCTGGTCTTCTGACATGGGATAAAATGTGCCATTTGGAAAACCTGTCAACCACCACAAATATTGAATCATGTCCTCTTTGCGTCCTAGGCAATCCCAATATGAAATCCATGCTAATTTCATCCCACGGCCTCTCGGGTATGGGTAATGATTGATAGAATCCTGCATTCTGCTTCCTGACCTTTGAATGTTGGCAAATTATGCACCTGTCAACAAACTTCTTGACTTACGACTGCATCCCTGGCCAAAAATATGCTTTGCTCAGCTTTGCAAATGTCTTTTCATGGCCAAAATGCCTTGCCAATCCACCACTGTGCTTCTCCTTTAAAAGATTCTCCCTCATGGAGCAATTTGGAATGCATAACTGATTTCCTCTGAACAAAAGTCCATTTTGGATCATGTCATCCATCCACGGGCTTCTGTCTCTGAGAAATGGATTCTCAGCGGCTTCATATGCCTCTGCAAAATCTGCATCACCTACATACATGTCCCTAAGATTTTCAAAACCCAATGTTTTGACTCGGAACTCCTGCAACAACAAACACTTCCTGCTCAAAGCATCAGCCACTTTGTTAGCAGTACCTGAAATATGTTTAATTACAAATGTAAAGTTCTGCATATACTCTACCCATTTAGCATGTTTTTGATTCAACTTCTCCTGTTGAGTCACAAACTGCAATGCATGGTTATCACTATACAAAACAAATTCTTTCGGAATCAAGTAATGCCTCCACTTCTTCAGCGCCTGTATGATAGCATAAAATTCTTTGTCATACGTGGAGTACTTTATTTTTTCCTCATCCAACTTCTCACTGAAATATGCAATTGGTCTGTCCTCCTGGCTCAAGACCGCTCCTATGGCAAAGCCACTTACATTACATTTCACCTGGAACACCTTCGTAAAATCTGGCAACACCAAAACCGACTGTTCTGTGATCTTCCGCTTCAACAGATTGAAGCTCTTCTCTGCTTCTTCAGTCCAATGAAAAGATTTATGTCTTTTCTTGATAGTATCCATCATTGCTACGCTAATTCCACTGAAATTCCAGATCAATTTTCGGTAGAAACTAGCCAGTCCATGAAAACTTCTCACCTCGAAAATATTTCTCGGTGATGGCCAATTTTAAATTTCCTCCACTTTACTTGGATTCATCTTTAATTCATTCACCGATATGACAAATCCCAAGTAAATGAGTTATGTATTCATAAATGAATATTTCCTCATGTTGATCAACAACTTCTCCTATTGTAGCTTCTTCATTACTGCAGCTAAGTGCTTCAGATGTTCTTCTTTCGTTTTGCTGAAAATCAATATGTCATCTAGATAAACAATGACAAACTTACCAATGAATTCCTTCAGCACTTCATTCATTAGCCTCATGAAGGTACTCGGTGCATTTTTCAAGCCAAACGACATGACTAGACATTCATACAACCCTTCGTTGGTCTTGAAGGTTGTCTTCCATTCATCGCCTTCCCTCATGCGAATCTGATGGTATCTTCTTTTCAAATCAACCTTTGAAAAAAAATTGGCTCCACTTAAACAGTCCATCAAGTCATCCATCCGTGGCAATGGAAACCTGTACCTGATGGTTATCTTGTTAATGGCTCTGGAATCAGTGCACATTCTCCAACCTCCATCTTTCTTTGGACTCAATACCGTTGGAACGACACACGGACTTAAACTTTCCCTGATCAGTCCTTTATC
>JASDQU010215727.1:10233-21184 GCA_032191745.1 Picea mariana
GGGGGGGCAGGTATGCCCCCCCTGGTTACGCGGAGCGTTCGGCACCGGGCGTAGCCCGGGGCCGAGGGGTTCGGGGCAACGGCCTGAAATTTTTTTTTTGGGCGGTTTTTTGCTATTTTTTGTGGATTTTGCTATTTTTAGCTGATTTGTAAATTAATCCCGGATTAAGGGATTAGGGTTTTGGTATCTACGGAATACCTAAAAACATTGTATATATTGTATGGCGAATGGTGAAATTCGGTATAATGAAAAAGAAAGGTTTTCCCGGTTGAGGGTTTCCGGTAAAGATCTCTGTGTATTCTGTGTATGAGACATTGATTAATTTCTGTATTGCTTAAGAATATATATGCATTGCTTTACTTCGCAGGTTTAAAACTTACAATATATATATATATATATATATATATATGGGTGTAAATTTATTTTAAAAATCTTGTTAAAAAAATTGTGCACCTTCACGGTTTTCAAAAAAGAATCACATGAGGTTTCACTTAGTATTTGTAGCATTCACAAGAATTTGGAGATTATTTCACTTGCCTTCACTAAATTTTATAGGGTATCGATGATATCTTATCCTGTTCTCATGAAATTTAACATCCGCAACCTTCGATGTACGACCCTCCTTTGTGGTTTCTCTCTCAAAACTCACGTACTAGCAATGAGAAAACAACAACCCACAAACACCTTCCTTCTCTGCACATGACTCAATTTTCTTCCTTCTCTTCGTTCACAACATGTTAATAACCATGAACTTACTCCTCATTGACAACATGTGAATATCCATGAACTCACTCTTCCTTTTACCAATTTTTTTTTCTTTTTCCTCGGGATCTCCTCAGACTCTCTACTCACCCACACAACCAACATAACTCAACTCGAATTGAGGATAGGGTTTCTGATGGCTATGGTTTATACTTTGTCACTCCACCTCTTCCTTCCATAGACCAAACACCTTTTCTCTGATACTACTTGTTGGGATTTTAATATTTTGAACACAATAACAAATGTAAGAAATATGACAATAAAGACAAATAAAAAAATTAGATAACAAATGAGATTTACATGGTAAAACCCTGAAGATGTGTCAATGAAACATCCATGGGGAAAGGTATCAATATCTTTATTATTAAATATAGGCTTACAATCCAGCTTACCCACCAACCCAATACATCTCATGGGATTCATAAATTTATATCTATCTTGGAACCATTTACATAGTTATCATTATATAAACTTCCACTGGTTTCCTAAACCAACACCACTAAATATTTAGATAGGTAAATTTTAGTATTTAAAATTTCTTTTAATTTTTTCCACAATTTAACAATAGCCACTAAGAAATAAAGGGGCAAGGAAGTGCATCTTCCCGTATGCCTAAATGTATAGTTTCAAAATGGAGGAAGAGCATTTTTATGTGCCATGAGAAAGAAGGACCCACACTTTTCTCCAATATATGGGTTAGATGTGATCTGACTAGATATTTAATTAATCATTAACATTGTATGTGGACTGGGAGTCTCAGACTAATTAAAATTCTTTTACTCTTATATTTACTCCTCCAACAAACCCCTATCCAACCCCAATATCTATAGCACACTAAGTACCTAGAATAGTACCTGGAATTTATGATGGGTATGCTATGGATTTGAACATCGATTTGACAGATTCATATTTTTTATGTCGATAAATTTTGATATGTGGATTTTCGATCCACATGTCAAATACATCTAAAATAAAAATAAACATCGTGTAGGACGTCAAATTATAGGTCTCATTATCATTGTTTATATCTTACGTGTAATCCCCTATGTGTGTGTTTCTATGTGTGATAAATTTCATGATTTCATGTGTTCCTTTATTACATGTAAGATCGGTAGTAGACCCACTATTTAATTTGATGATTGTGTGTGTTCCTTTGTGCCATAGTAGTCCCATCATCCCTAACTTGGATCCTATGATCTAATTTACATATATCTTAAATAGTTATCTTTACATGTATGTCTTTGGTTATAAATATTGCATAAATGGGTGGAATGTTTGAGTATGCCAATTTGTATACTTTTGGTTAATTTGTATCATATTTGAGAATTCCTCATAGTTTAGACTATTTTGTTTGTAGACTATTAAAAATGAACTATTATTTTATTATAGSTTKTTTTTTTAACTCTAATTGTCAATTCTATCCATCACACAATGATCAAGCAAAACCACCAATTAATTCTCACAATTGCCACTTATAATCATATTCATATGATTAAGCTACAAAATTCATTCCTCATGAAATAAAGTGCAAAACTAGTAAAACAAATGAAATTATGGAAGAACTCATTCTACAAATTCAGAAGAAACTAATAGACATTCATAGTTGGATCTTAACAATAACATCAAATAAAATTTTAGTAAATTTTTTAAAAATTGTAAAGAAATTGAAGAAGTATGGTTTGTATTACAAGTTATTATTTAGTAGTTTGACAAAATGTTTGAGAATATTGTATTGATATATTAGTTGTTTATGTTGTATGATAGTCATGCTTATATTTCATATGACATATTGACATAAGTCAATTCAATACAATAACTTTATTTTTATTTTTAAATAACAAGTTGCAATAAAAGAAGTAAATTGCACATAAATAATAATAGGAAACAATACATGAAATAAATACATTAAATACAATGAGTCTAAATCTTTCTTATTTCCTAAGTTATGATTAGAGGAATCAAATCACAAATTTATTTTAAAGTTTTAAACTTCACAAAATATTTTCACTTTGCTTATAATGGTGTTAAGATGGATCTAAGTTGTTAATAAAATTTCACCAATTGAGATGAGTTAAACCATAGATCAACAATATAGTTTTGAAAATTCCAAAATTAGGTAAATGATGTGTATTCAATTCTCACTAATGAGAACATAATTCTCACTCATGAGCACATAATTAAGACTTTTCTAGAGTTGGGAAATTATGATACACTCACTCTAATAATTGAAATATTCTATAGCACTTAAATATATATCTTTTTGTCGCCTAAAATTTCTATGTATATTAAAAATTATAGTGTATATAATTGGCGAAGTATATCCACACTAGMAAATCATGTACAAGTTTTTCATGATCTATTTCAAGTGCACTTATTATAGTCACTTCCAAGTTTTGGCTCCATATGCCATCCATCCTCTAAGATACATTGATCTAATCCTTCCTTAATAAATAAAAATAGTGCAATAAATAGGTTAGTACCATGTAACCAATCAAGTGTACTGAAAACAAAATGAACATTCAATCATCCTTTAACATGATAAAAACTTTATTACTCTAACATTGAAGTAGTATATATACTTATTGATGTAATTGGAAGATTGATTTCTACCTTTGTAATATTTCTCATGAAGAAAATGAAGAACAACAAGGGTTACATAGGCTCTAAATAAATTTATCACCCTAAATGATTGGTACAAAACAATCTCTYGAGGAGCACACTACTTGAGTTTGTAATTTCTCAAATTACTTAATGGATTCTTAATAATCTTTTCTTTTCACAATAAATAAACATTTCTTGATGATAAACTGCAACAAAAAGAACTTAGAGAGACATATCTAGTATCAAATCAGGTTTTACACAGTATATGAAACTATAAACTGAGTATTAGATCTTGATATACTGAAAAACATTCTTAACCCTGATCTATAAGAACAAGATCTTGAMGAAAAAGAGATCAAGTATTGAACCAAAGTTTTACATAGTATTTGAAATAATAGCATGAGTATTAGAGCTTGATACAATGCAAAGAAGAGTATTTGAAACAATAAAATGAGTATTAGATCTTGATTTAATGCAATGAGAGTTACACTCTTTATATTAGAGAAAAACAACAAAGATAAATTCAATTGAAGAACCAAAACAAGTTGTAGTTAATATGCGAGAAGGAATCAAAAGGAAATCCATATTTTATGAGCTCCCTTATTAGAAGGATCTATTAATATCTCACCTATTAGATCATATGCACATATTCAAAAATGTCCCTGATTCTATATTTCAACATATATCAAGGAAAGAGAAGTACACCTAGTCTTCGCGGAGATATATTTCTCTTTCACATACCAAATTTGATAAAAGACATTTGTGGCCAAACATGGAAAATGAAAAATATGCAGAAGCTCCATGGATTTTGAAAAAAAAAAGAACTAGACCAACTAAAAAATGTCATCTATTCAATAAGGACACCTATTGGCTATGGTCCATCATTGGATAAAGATTTTATAGTTGACGGACATATCACATGATTTCCATAATTTTTTGAAGGCATTATATATCATCATTTAAGTTTTATTGGTATCATTGATTTAGTACTAAATATATTTTGATATTTTGTTGTGTGAAAAATTACTAATTGCCTCTAATGAATGTGTTTGATATCATATCATTCCATTGGAAATTATGGGGGATTCATGTCTTACCCGTTGACTTAAGGAATTCCATAAGTCGATTGTCAGTGTTTACAAGGTATGTGGTATGAAATGTTCATGTGTGAGAGACATAGATATATTATATTCCATTTCAATTTATCACTAAAGGTTCATACTAATTTACTATTCTTATATTAGGTGGGTAACCTCCAAGGAGATCCATGAATGTGAATTACCAAAATGGAAGAAGGAAATTGCAAAAATTGTATGTGTATTTAAGAAGGATCTCCCTATAAGTTTCATGGACCTACATGTCCATTTAATTATACACCTAGTCGATGACATTGAATTGGTGGGTGTCATATCAATGAGGTGGATGTTTTTTTTTGAGAGGTATATGAAAACTTGAAAAAGATATGTCTGACAAAAGGCACATCCAAAAGGTTGTATGGATGAAGGGTATGCATTGAATGAAAAATCTTTCTTCCAATGTGAATTACTTGGTAAGGATTTTGAGGATGGGCCACGCTTCTGGGATAAAGAATGAGCATTAGATATTATTGATGGAGAAAAACCACAATCTAATGGTTTTCAAGTATAAATTAGTAAGTAAATTCATGATTATTAATGTGGTTTTTTTCCTTGCAATCATTAATTTTCTCTGTAATTTATTTGTCAAATTAACTGAATAACATTTGGAGTTTGAAATAAACATGTTGACATGTAATAGGTGTAGACGAAAGTGCAATAATCAACAAGTTCATTATGTATGACATGGGATTTATGAACAAATGGATTGATTTGTATGATAAAAAGAGAGAAGTGTTAGAAGCAAGGAGACAGTTTAAGAGATCCAACCCAAGGAACACTCCACTTCCCAATGATATTCTTGGGGAATGAGGCAAAGATTGCACTCTAGAATAGGCTACTGAATAAATTAAAAATCAAATAGAATATGGATGTATAGTTTCAAACATAACAGAAGATGAAATCAACATGTGTAGAGGATGTGAAAGAAAGGTACAGTTGGAATTTTACAAAATGTTGTTTGCTTATAGTTTTGACACTATTAACTATTTTAATATTCATCATTATATTTGTTTTCACTGAAATAAATGGTCTTTCACAAGCGAGGAAATATCCTACAATGTGGGCATATGGAAAACATTATCTTGTAGAAACTGTAGATGTAAAGAGGCAATCCTTTGATTATGGAATCATGGTTGATTTCAAGAAATCCAGTCGAGCAAGCTCAAAAGATATGAATATTATTGAACGAAATATACAATATGTTGTAAAAATCCAAGAGATTATTGAGTTGGATTACTGATCTTTTAAATCTTGTATTTTTAATTGTAGATGGTATGAATCATTTCAGAGGACTGGTAGCAGGGAAAATCCCCCTATTACTATATTTGGTTGGAGTATAGGAAAAACATTGATCTCCCTTAAAAGACAACTCTACTTCTAAACTACCCCAAACAATTTTAACTCAAAAGACAAGAGAAGGAAAAGAGAGTGTAACTTAGATCCTTTCAACTGGTGTAGACCTCCTTCTCCTTTGTAGTTTCTTGGGTTGTTGGTCTCCTCCCAAAGACGACCTAAAAAATAATTGGACAACAAAGCTACAAGATATTCTATCTCTATTTATCAATGTTAGGGTTCACATATAAATGCAAATGCGTTAATAAATTAAGCACAAAAGCATAACGTTTTGGAAAATAATAGAACTCTTTTATTGAGATGTGAAGATTACAAAAAGTTACAACCTTATTATTGGTAGACGCTCTGCGAAACTAGTCCAAAATCCTCTTACTATTTCTCCAAGTGCATCATTCATGTGATACCTCTCACAATAAATTGATATCCTTGGGAAATAGGGAAGGAATTGTATAGGCAGAGGGATGGAGGGGGAATGTTGAGGCCAAATCTCATAAGGGGCTACAAAACTTGGGCTAAAAAGGGGAATGGATTTTGGCAGAGTTTCTTTGTTCTAATGCTTGATTATTGAATGAAACCCCAATACCTTCTTTTATATGGCCAAAATATGGTTATTCAGTTTGGGGATGAGATACAATGGGTGAATTGGTTGGGAAATGCTTGATATCCCGTAAACTCCATCTAATTCCTTACAAATTTTTATTTTTTGAAACTTTTGGAGGTAAACACAGGACGTTTAGCATGCAAGTTGCGTATGCACATGGGTTTTCTAGTATGCATCTAGACTAGGTATGTAGGTAGTAGTTTAGCAGGGTATGTACATGCTCCAAAAAATGTTTTTTTAAAGAGATCCTCAAAAGTAATTTGGAAAATCATGCAAGTAGAAAGGCCAATCCCATGTTTGCATAGGTAGGGAATTTTAGGGCTATAACAGATTCCCCCTAATGTGTGAGGTTATAAGATAAACTGATGGTTGTAATACATTGAAAAATCTTTACCAATGGTAAGGCATGGAGTCAAGTGAGCCCAGGACCAGAGTTCGAGAGGTCGCTATCTACAAAAAAATAATAATCTCTCTGAGGTGGGAATACCCATGCTCAGGATGAATTGATCATGGCTCCTAATCAAGTACATTACAGATCCATGTCATAGAAATTTATATATAAAGTGTAGCTGTGAGAAATACACAATGGATATACATCTCAAAATCATTCGATGATATTCAAGTACAATATAATATGCATTGTCAATAAGTATTGTTTCCTGTGGTTGGAGATCAAGACATCATATCTTGAGAAACAACTTCAATATCTTCAACATATCAAGTAGGAGTATAATAAGAGTGTAAGACTCACTACTCTGAGGTATTCGACATGTTGTCATGGAAAGACTAGAGGATCTCGATCATCAGGCACAAAACTTCACCGATTTTGAATATGGACTTGACTGGACTCTCAGGATGGCCAACTCATTAAAGTCAAGAGAAAAAATTTAGAATGGTTGACTTAGGTTGGATAAAACCTACCTTAGACAAAAGAACAAAATATGATCAAACTTAGGCAGTGTAATATTTACATAAGTCTGTGATGCAAGAGGCACCAGAAAATGTCCATATTTTTGGAAGAGTAACCAAACGAAGGAGGAAACGATTCTATGTAGAGAGAAAAAATTCCTAAGGTCATACTAGATCCCAATGCTTGGAAAACAAACATAAGGATGTGCTTTGTCCAAGGGTGACTATCTTTCTGCTGAAAAAAGAATCGATATATCCCATCCCCTCTTTTTGGAATATTTGATTTTTTTTTTCTTTTTCAAATTTTTAGCGATCTTGAAAAAGAATAAAAGAATGCTACATTACAAAGGAAGAATGAGTTTTGCGAGCATGAAAATTGGTTCCAAGCACATGGAACATACTAATGTTCAAGGAAAGGAGACATGTGTAGGATAAGGACACTCGGGGAAAAATTCCTCCATAGGTCAAGGTGTTAGATCGCAGAGACAAAAAGTGTTGCAAGGATTGTGTTTAAGGAATTCTTTAAAGGTTCATTTGAGAGAAACATGGAGTCGAAATTAGGCCAAATATGCAAAGATGAGACCCACAATTCAATTAATCATGACACAACAAGACTCCTTTCATGTAAATTTTTGCGAGCCCATAGAAGGTAAGCTCAGTGTTTTTTTCATGTTTAGAGAGTCAAAAAAAAATGCTAAAAGAAGATTCCAAGGAGTTCCATTTTCGCAATTAGTGTAATTGGTTTCTAAAAAGTCTTAAAATTATACCAAAAAGATGTCTCTTTGGTACCATTTTAACGAATGTGACTAAGACAAGGTCACTCGACTATCTTTTCAATTTTAAGGAGTCTGAAAAGTGCTTAACTATGGACTCATAGCCTTTTTATAGGTTTAGTATTGTAACGAACCTCTCGTTCGTCACGAAATCAACCTCTCAAAGCAAGTGCAATTTTTCTTTTTGTGTATGTGTGTGCGTTTGTACAAGGGTAATAAAGACATTAAAATCTGTGTCGCAACATGATGATGATCATGATGCATGCAACTGCAACAAAAACATGAAGACCTAAGATGCACATCAAGCATCTGGAAGCAATGAATGACAATCAACCGGAAAATACAAGAAAAACTACCTGCCCTTCCTACCCTGCAATGGTTAGGACCTCTAGGACACATAAGCAATGCTCAAGCATAGGTTCCCATCGATCTTGACCATTTAAGGTCTCAGGGCTGGTGATTGTTCTTAGGAACAAGGAGGTATCTATGTCCCCTCAATCCCATCATAAGCGTCAATTCAAGACTATATTACCGACCATACTTAACCTTCAATTCCTCATGGTGCAAATAAAATAATCTACTATGTTTAATCAATCCATTACACAATATTTAAATACAATTGAGCGAGAGGATAATACATGAAAAATAACAAGAAACACAAGTAACTTGAATTTGAATATAAATTTATATCAAATTTTTGAATTTGATATAAATCTATTCTAATCATGATTAGTAACTTGTTAAGATCACATTCATTCAAGTCGAGCATCACTTATCAAGTGATTCAACTCTTGTAACAAGTACAACTCCTATGTAGCTCATTGTGTATCATAAGGAAATGAATTATCTTACTTAAGTGATAAATTAAGAATTCAATACCAAATTCCATATCCATTTTTTTTTCAAGGTAATCATAAAAAGATCAAACTTAATGAACAATTAATGGAAGTAAAGGTTTCTTTATACATCCATTAAAAGAATTAAAAAGATCAACACCTATTAACAATATGTAAGACTTAAATGCTAAATTACATTTCCTACTACAATGTACCATAAAAAGATTCCAATCTTTTTAAGTAGTACATAAGGATATCAATTCCACCTTACATGTCCATTTATAAGGTATAAAGTATTCAATCACAATGAGAAATAAGGAAGGGTCCCAAGCTACCCTACAATTCATTAAAAGAACTATAAGAAGATCAATCCAAATTTAGGAATTAATTAAGATAATATACATGCTAACTTACATATCTGTATAAGGATTTTAAAGAAGATTGAATCTTATTCAAATAATGCAAATTAAGAACTCAATGTTGACTTATAATTCCTTTTGACAAAAATAACCTTTGGATTTGGAGTCTACCATGCATTTCTTATTTTCATCTATTGAAAAAGTAAAACATTAAAAGATCCCTTTTTAATTTGAAGGTTTCTATTAACACTGGTGTGCAATCAATCTCATTCTGACATCAAATCCCAATTTAATCCAAATGCACTCTTACTGACCATTAACCTTAATAAAGAAATAACTAAAAGGTGGAATGCTACTGTTATCAATTAATAAAGATTGGTTGTAAAAAAAAAGGTGCTGACAATAGAATAGATAGCACAGTCTATGTAAAACGCCCATAGGAATAAGTCTTGACCATAGAATTAAGTGCTGACATTAGAATAGAAATAGTGATTCCAGGTCAGGATTTCCAAGTAGAAAAAGGGCATCTAAATCGACAAAAAGAAAACTAAAGGCTGTGAGTGAATGACAGAAAATCAATTGGCAACTATCAGAACCCAAGAATCAATTTGGCAACTATCAAATTGGCAACTGTCAAAAACCAAGAATCAAATCGACAAATTGTATCTTGACAACGTCATAGAGAAACCCTTCACATCCGTACTTAACACGACTTGCAAAGGTAAAGGCATAGACAACCGGTTATACAGTTCGCAGAGGGAGGGTGTAAACAACATTTACAGAAATGTGACTTTATACCTTTGCAGAGGTGGAAATTGTATGATTTTAACACAGTTTGGACGATTTTAATATAGTTGCAGAGGCACAATTATAAGGTTTTAATATGGGTAGCAAAGGTGAAAGGATATGATTTCAATACAGTTTGCAGGGTCGAAAGGATAAGAGTTTAAATGGTTTCGGTTCATTCTATAAATCGAGTTACAATACATTTCACTTTATGATATATGCTTCCTTCCCAATCGTAATATGTGCCTTCTTCAACTGATGCGTCCATTAGAAAGGTGGAATGTTGGAATGAGTCAGAAGGTTCTATGATGAAAACTGTGTAAGAAGTTTTGAAATACAAAAACATAATTCCCCTCATTCATGTCAATGCCTCCAACCTCATCTTGTGCATTGTTGTCTAGACATTGCACGACTTCAAGAATTCAAACAAATTCTAAACATAAAATGCATTTACAGTCAATTTAGAGTGATGATTGCATAGAAATATGAATATTAAATCTATTGCTCATATTTATCAACTTCTAATGTACATTTAGCAAAGTCGTTAGTCTATGTAATACATAAGCATTAGGCAAACGAAATCATCTGTTCCATATACCTGCATTGTTATGGTGGTAAAAGAATACTACTTATAGTTTTCACATTGAACCTATTTATTCAGACTTATAATTTCAGACATATAAATTTAGTCAAAAATTTCAAACATATAATTTCAGGAATTGATCCAGACATATAAATTCAGTCCTAGAAATTTTCAGACATATAATTTCAGGAATCGATTTGGACATATAAATTCAGTCATAAAAATCAAGCAAGGTAGAGGGACAGGTTCCCT
>JASDQU010215729.1:0-18283 GCA_032191745.1 Picea mariana
TGGGGAGTTGGATGAGTCTTGGACTTATCCGCCTTGCATCTTCACCATATCTAACAGCTATTGAGCCTTCATAGATACCCCAGATCCCATGGCCTAGATCTTCTCACAATTTCACCACTTCACGATTTTGCTGCTTCGTGATTTTGTCCACTTTCGCGATTTTGTTGCTTCGCGATTTCATCCAGCTTGCGATTTCGTCACTTCACGATTTCATTGTTCTTGCCATCGTTGTTCTTTTCCATCACTGATCTTTTCCATCGCTATTCTTGCCATCAATGACAAGCTTACTCAAGAAGGTGGTATGATAAATAAGCACAGGTTGTTGGTAGATGGGCAGAACTTGGAAGAAGAATATTTTGCCACAAAGGTAGCAGGCTCTATGGGAGCTTTGGCAATGACCAATATGTTCAGAGTGGACAATATTAAAACAAGGCTAAGACAAAAGAATCAGATGATAGCCTAGCTATAAAGACAACTAAAATATACTGAGAAAAAGATTAGCGAAGAGATAAACAAAGGGATAGAATATGTTAGAACCGTTGACAAACAAGAAATTCAAATGCTTAAGTCAAGTCTGGATGAAATGTGTACGAAGATGTAGGCCAGTCAAGGATAGGCCATCCAACAGGAAGAATTAACCAAACAGTTATAGGATAGGTTGAATTCTATTCAAAATCAGGTGATAGATTTGAAATTTTTCCAAGCCCAGGCGCTGCAAGTGCACACGAAAATAGAAGCAGAGCAACAAAAATTGATTTCCAAAGTAGAAGTCATTCAGAACTACCTCCAAGAAGTAAGTAAATATTTCAATGGAATTGTCTTGA
Organism: Picea mariana; assembly: GCA_032191745.1. Classification (NCBI taxonomy): domain Eukaryota; kingdom Viridiplantae; phylum Streptophyta; class Pinopsida; order Pinales; family Pinaceae; genus Picea; species Picea mariana. Next base: position 825 of record JASDQU010215729.1, read on the forward strand.
AAGAAAAAGAAGCTAAAGTAGCTCGAACCACCTTTCAAAAGGCAGTTGTACTTTCAGCAAAGGAGGAGGTATCAAAAACTCAAAAGCTATATGTTATAGAGCAGATCAGAGGTGATATCATGCTTAAAGTATGGGAGGCCAACATTGCTGAAAATAATAAAATAACCAAGGAAATTAAAGATGATTGCAAAGGAATATTCGATCTGCTAGACAAAGGATCATTAGGCATTGGAAAAGACAATTGTCCTGGGCCACTAGGATAGATAAATATTGTAAGACATCAATTGAATTTCAAAGAGAATTTGAGTGAAATTCAGATGGAAATTTCACAACTAAAAGAAATGGATGTTACTCAAATAGATAGGTGGTTGGTGAAGCCAAATTTAAGGTTGCAATCAATCAATTTTGTTGGTAAGCTGATTGAAGACCAACTTTTGAAAATACAGAGAAATCTCTTTGTATTTGAGGTGAAGGATTTTCCAGAGCCTCCTAGATTTTTTGCGCAGTTTCTAGAAAAATGTGTTGAATGTCTTGGAATGAAAGAAGGAGATGCTTCAACAAAACAATGAAGTACCATTTTGAAAGTTATATTATCTAGATGATAGAAAAAATAAAAGATAACCATGCAAACGATTCAAGTTTTGCGTTTTTGTAACCATTAGTCCCTAGAAGTTAGCAAATCACTAACTGTCAAATAGTTGGGGGACTTTGTATAAATATAATTTCATAAGACTGAGAAACGACTTTTTGTGGCCAATTGTACCATAGAAGTTTTCTCATTTACAGTGATAAAAGATAATACAAAAGGAGATTCCAAATTCTGTCTACCCTGGGTTATGTGTTCCTCTTTACTTTCGTTTTCGGCATTTTTCACTTATGCGTATTTGATGAATGTTTAACTGCAATTTAGTATAACACCTACTATGGTTAAAAGTTAATTGGTTATCTAATCGTCTACAATTTTTCCTTTGTTCTTGTTATTAGAAAGTTCAAGACCTGTAGATTTTTTGGATCACTGCATTTTATACTTCGTTAGAGATCTCTTGTTTTTACTTTTCTCCTATTGTAATGCGAGATTCTTCCATGATTGATGCCTCACACTATTCAACAACTTTATGTTTTTCTTCCCTATCACTTCCTGACTTTCGAATTTAACTCAGACATAGGAAACAACCTCTAAACTGTTATGTTATTATTTTAAGTTTGGAAACTTTTCTCTTATAATTCAAAACAGAAATAGCAACCTTAAAAACAAAGTTCTAGATCTTTTTTAACCTTTATCCCTCATGAATGTATCCTGTTACTAGACAGCCTAATATCGAGCCCGACCTTTCAGATCAAACTAGCATTGCTTTGAATTTATTTAACACTATCTTATAGACAGCAAGCACCCGGGTCGAGTTAGAACGTTCATGGGTAGTAATTGAAAGGAATATTAGCATCCAAGAACAATGGGAAGCTAGACAGAGACAGTTAAGAAACTGACCTTGATTTACGTTTCATAAAATTGATACTTTTCCCTTTAACTCTCTCTACCTTATTTGGATGCCTTGATGGTATACTTTAGATCCTTAAAGTATAAACTCAGGAACAACACCAGCTTTAGATAAAAGCAATAGGGAGAGGAATTGACATTTGAGATTTCCAAAGCCCAGAAATCCGAAGTGACAACAGCTGTCAATGTGAAGGTGGACATGCAGCACCAAATCCAGAACTTCGGAAGAAAGTGGAGGAGGAAAAGTTTGACGACCCGGAGAAGATCTTGATCATTGATCGAGAAGGGAGTCGTAGGACCGTTGATCTGGTTAAGGAGGCCAAAGTCCCAAAGTGGGAGCACAACCGTCGATTAGGAAGAATACATGTCAACAGATCTTCCACTCCGAAAGATAACCAGTCAATAGTGGCGAGGGTTTGAGATTTGAGATTCCCAAAGGCCGGATCCACAGAGGATATCCTAGCCATAGGTTCAGGGAGACAGGTGGCAATAGATTGTTAACTCCAAAAGATTGGAGTATGGGGTAAAGCGAGGTTTGAGATTTTAAAACCCCAAAGTCTGAAATTGCGAAGAGGTCACATTCGTTGATCTCGGAAAGACAAATATGGTCCGTGGATTTGGAAGGGACAAATCTAAACCGCCAGTTCATACAGTATCATCAATATCGTGAGATCGACGATCCCATAGCATTACAGGGGCAAGAGTTTCCTGGACTTTAAAACATTATGGGTAGGCCGAAATCCATACCGTGGTTTTGCCAAGAAGACACATGGAGGCTTGAGGAGAATTGTGGACCGAAAAGTAGTTTGACTTCAAACCGCTTATGGCTGCGCCCACAATCGCGTGGTCACCACCCAAGGTCACATTTAGAGAGGGATTATCTGAAAGGGAGATAACGCCAATACTCTGAGATTTCGTAGGAATGTGAAAGGAAAGGTTGCAGGTATCATAAGACTGCACTAGAAGGCCGAAAGGACCTGTGTTTAATTAATACATGGGACTATCAAGGTCTTAAATAATCGTTTGACTCAAAGAATCAGAGATCCTTTAACCAGGAGGTCGTACAGACCTACAGGGGAGTAGGGGGGCTGCATCAACTTGATGTAGTTCCCTGTGCTTTCTCAGCCTGTTTCTGTTGTACCTATGGTGCATACATGTTGTTCTTCATCCCCACATGAGCGTCTGTCTTGGATGTCCCCCCTTTTTTCTGTTGTGCCTTGTTCTGACCTATCCTTGGTTTCTTAGGCACTGTTATCTCCTCAACATGTGTGTGTTCCTATCTTACCTTCTCCTCCTCTATCTCTGCGGGTATTTCTCGAATGAGGACTGGAATCCTCCAGTCATCTTCTCAATCCTTAATGGTCATCTCTATGTCCACTTGCTTGATGCAGTAGCGCAGTTGTAGCCATTGGTTGTTGGGATCTTTTCGTGCCTGGATCCACATCACATTTCTAGTGGCTTTGAATTTCGTAATGCCCTGATAATGTGCAATTGCTTCCGATGTCACCCTCCATGTGTTAGCGATGTTGTCATGTATGCCGTTGAGATGGCCTTCGAATATGGCTACATTCACTTTTCTATTCTTGGAATCCGAGGCCAGTGACATCTTCCATTGTTCCCTCCTGTGGTTGTTCTGGCATGGTTATCTGTGATCTTTCTGGCATGGTCATTTCTGCCTGATTTGGGGCCATCCCATTGACTCTCGGGACTTCTTTAGGGTTTTCAAGGTGCACTTGGTTTCCTGTGTCCTCATCTTGTTGGACCTGTCCTTGTTCCGACACATCATGGTCCATGCCCACTAGTGTTTTCTGTTGGGATTCCTCCACAATGGGTGTGGGGCTTGCTGGTGTTGTATCAGGCAATGAGATTTCGTCCACATTGACGAATTATGGAGGCTGAGATGGTTGTTGTTTGCTTCCTTGTGGCTGCGAGGGTGCTACTTCGAGGTTGTCTAGCAGTCTGGCTCAGTTCTCCGTGTTTGGGTGGTGCCATGGTGTTAACGTTGTCATTCATCGAGCTTAGTGGTCTTTGCAACCTCTACAACATATGCAACCTTAACTCTCTGCTTTGTATGCTATATCGCTCTGTGCCTTTCCTGATTTCAAAATAAACTTTCCGCTCCCACGTGCTTGCTTTGTATCGGGGTCATGTTAAGATTGTCAGAGAAGTTACAACAATTGTGTTTTAATTGAACCATCGGTTCCCCCATACTTTACATTGATTTCCCTTGCTATCGCTAGTTGGCATGATTAATGCGGCGTCCCATCAGTCGTTTTTTGCATTCAATTTTGATAGTCGCCATTAGTTGGCGCTTATTTTGCCGTATCAACCTTTCCCATTATTTTCTTTTTGTAATGGTCGTTGGCCTTGTCTCCGTCGGGCTAGCACTATCGAGTGTGCATGCTCATTCTCTTTTCGGTGCACTATACCTATGTTGCTATCTTTTGATGTCTGACATGATGCGACATTTTTTTTTTTTAAGTGCTAAGGGGTCGACTGTCCCTATACAGCTTCAGTCGGCTCCCATTGATAATTCCTCTAAGTTCTGTACCTCCTAAATCCTTCAATTGTACAACTCCCCCATCTGTGACGATTTTTACTTCGTCTAGTCCTAACCAGTGCATTTTGAGTTTTCCTGGATGTTGAAAGAATTCACTGTCATACATTAACACTAAGTCTCCCTCCTTGAAATTTTTCTTCTTGATATGTCTGTCATGCCAAGATTTGTCCCTTGATCTCTGGACTTCTTGGTGGAACCCTGCTAGAATCCTATCTTCCTCCATAATCATCAATTGATTTAGCCTATCTTGTACTGTCCCTCGTTCTGTCATGTTTGTAATTGCTGCTACATGCACACTAGGTACCAAATATTCTAGTGGCACTACTGCTTCTTGTCCATATACCAATATGAATGGCATTTGTCCTGTCAACTTATTGCATGTGGTCCTGTATGCCCACAATACTGCTGGTATCTTTAGGTACCAATTATCCCTATTAATGTTACAGATATTCGTCAGTGCATTTTCAAGGATCTTGTTAAAGGCTTCTACTGTTCCATTTGCTTGGGGATGATATGGTGTACTCTTTTGATGATGAACTTCAAATTCTTCAGTCATAGCCTTAATAGTACTGTTAATGAAGTGAGTTCCTTGGTCACTCATCAAAATCTTGGGGCAACCAAATCTAGTGATTACTTGTTCGAATAGGAAGTGTATTGTTGTCTTTGCACTGCAATATTTGACTGGTGTTGCTTCTGTCCATCTTGTTAGGTATTTCGTCATGGTGATAATGTACCTTGCTCCTATCCTTTTTTTTGGTGGGTTAATTGGTCCCACAAATTCTATTTCCCATTTGTTGAATACCTACAAAGTTACTTGTGGTCGCAGGGGTATCTCATCCCTTCTATTTGGTTTACCAACCCTCTGTCATATATCGCATTTCTGGGAGTACTCTTTTGAGTCTCTGTGAATGGTCTGCCACCATATTCCTACACATAATACCTTCTGTGTGGTAGCTTTTCCTGCATAATGTCCTCCTACTATTCCCTCATGGGATTCTGCTAAAATCCTTGGTATTTCATGTTCTAGCACACATCTTCTCAAGATGCTATCTGCGCCCATTTTGTAAAGTGTCCTACAATCAACCAGTGATAGTCTGCATCCCAGACTACCAAGTTTTTCTTTTGCATGGTGTGATATTCCTGTGGCACAATCCATGTACTCAAGTACTGGATAATGTCTGCAAAGTATTCATCGGCGAACAGGACTGAAAATAACTGTGCATCTAGAAAATTGTCCTCTAGATTTGTAGGTTCCTCCCCATTCATGATCCTTGACAGGTGATCAAGTGTTGCGTTCAACTTCCCTGGATTGACTATTACCTCAAAATCAAACTCTTGAAACAACAATAGCCATCTGCAAATTCTCCCCCCCAACACTGGCTTGTTGACTAGGTATTTGAGCACTGAATGGTCTGTGAAAATCTTGAAATGTTTCCCCAGTAGGTAATGTCTGAACTTCTAAAGCGCGTAGACCATAACTAGGCCTTCCCTCTATGTAGTATTGTAGGGATGCTCCAATTCTAATAGTTTTCTGCTAGGAAAAGTTATAGGATAATCCAATTCTCCTGCTCTTAGATGCACCAGAATAGCGCCAAGTGCTATGGTCGATGCATCTACATGTACGTGGAATTTCTTCTCCCAGTATGGGAATACTAGTATTGGTGTGATTATCATCTTTTCTTTCAGTGTGTCCAGACCACATTGAAAATCCTCATTCCACTGGAACTTTGCGTCTTTCCTTAGCAATTTCTCCATTAGTGTGGTGATCTACGAGTACCCTTTTATAATTTTTCTATAGTATTATGTGTGTCCCAATGTTTCTCTTACTTGACGAACTATTTTTGGTGGTGGCAGGTTAACGATTACTACAATTTTGGCAGGATCTACTAGTAAACCTTGCTTTCATACTATATGGCCCAATAGTATCCCAAAAGGTGTTCCAAAGATGCACTTCTTGATGTTTAATGATATCTGGCACTGCCTGCATATTTCTAGCATTAGTCACAAGACCTATACATGGTCTTTCAACAGACTATAGACTATCCAATCATCCAAGTATACCTCTAGAAACTAGTGGATAAATTGTTTAAATGTAGCTATGACTACTCTAGAAAATATTGCTGGTGCATTCTTCAGTCCAAATGACATGAATGTGTACTGGTAGTATCCCCATTTTGTAGCAAAAATTTTCTTCTATCTATCTTTCGGTGCTATCTTGATCTGATGGTATCCTGAAAATCCGTCGGTGAATGAGTAAACTTCCTGTCCTCCTACGTTCTCCAACACCTCATCTGTGAAAGGTGTAGGGAACAGGTCATGTGGCCACACATCATTCAACTTCCTCAAGTCGACGCATATTCTTATCCCACCTTGTTTTTTCTCCTGAACTACCATCGGGCTTATCCATTCTGGTTCTTCCACAGGTTCTATGATTCCCACCTCTAGCATCCTATCGATCTTAGCTTTGACTTTTTGCTTATATATTGGATTTAGTCTATATGGTCATTGTCTAATCGGTCTTGCCTCAACTCTGAGTGGTATCTTCATTTCACCTAGATCTCCTGCTATGCCCTTCATTTCTGTAAATGTTGTGGGGAACAGGTCGTTGTATTCACGCAGTGACTCTATTATGATTTCCAGTGTTTGTTTATCCCAGTAGTCTCCAATGATGGCCATTTTGGGATTCTCAAATGTCCCAATGTTGACTTTCTTCACCTTGATCAGCGCAACAATTACTTTTGATTTTAGAGGTGGACCTTCCACTTCTCTTTCGCCTTCAACTTCCTCAATCTGAATATCGAGAGGGTTGTGTTCATCTGGTACTTCTTCCTGCACATGGTTTCATGACAACAATTCTTTCATTGTCTCTCTATTATGTTGTTGTTCTTCTGTTATGAGTTCAACTTCTAGTTCCTTAATGAATATCACCCCTCTTATTTGTTTAAGTGTTGCATCTACATTGGGGTTCTCATGTTCAAATGAGAAAGTGACTGTAACGTTCTTTTGTAGTACTATCCATCTCATAGTTCCTCTGGGCAGTTCTTGGTCTGTATACCAATTTTCTAGGATTCCCTCTAATGTGTGTACAAAATGATGAGGCCATTCCTCTGGGGGTGTCATTTTCTACAATGCTCTACAATTATCCAAGTGTTATGCTGGTGCCCCCTATCCATCATATTTATTTTGTTGGTTGCTTCTTTATTTTGCACTAAACATAATGTGCAGTACCCGCTTACATTGGTACCAGTCCTTGATTTTTTTTTTGTATGCGCCTCACCATCTTGTAGGTGTGGCCTTGAGTGCTATATATAGTGATAAGAGTCTCTGATTTTATAACACTTCATATTCGTAATGTGTCAATAATTATTCTAGATCGTTTACCCCATGGTAGCTGGGTGGTTCCCTTATCTCCGTACCTACCCATATTACTACGTGATCTATTCTTTGGCATCTTCTTGTGGAAACTTTATGTAGTCTCTATTGCCAATTCTCTAAACTTGTATCTAAGTCTGACGCACATGAGGTAATGCTCCGCCAACTAAGTATTCCATATGCAGTTGGGTTTACGCAATCCCCATATCGTGCAATTGTTCTGTAAAACTGGCTAATTTCCTCCAAGTCCAGGCAAGTAGTCTCTACAACCCTTTCCCCTTCCGATGGGTCTAATGGTGCAATGACCCTGTATTCTCCTGACTCGAAGGTCATTTTTCGTGTCTTTAAGTTGATTATGGAATGGTTATCAAATGCCCAATCCAAGCCAAGCAATGTTAGGTAAGGTGTTGTGCTGTCCACTATCTCTGTTACTTCGAAGTCAACTTTAGTGCGCACTCCATCCAGGTCTACTATCACTCCTTTTAGTCTCCCAATTGGTAGAACTCTGTGTTGATTTTCCAGTTTCAACTGAATGGATGAATATCCTAATGTGGGATCTCCCATACATTTCCATGTCTTTTTGGGTAATACATTGACTTCGGAGCCTAGTTCCAATATGATATCTCCCATGTTGAAATCTTGAATTTTGGCGTTAAGCCTGAACTCCCTACTTGTTCTTCTCCTTGTATGTAGGTGATTGACTGTTTTGTTTTCTAGCTTTCCTTCTGTCTCTACGCTACATCTTTCTAGCATATTTTGTAATACTTTGACAGAGGGTGGATCATTTAGTAATTTTATACATGATTGCAAAAATCCTTTGATTGTACTTACTTGTCCTAGGGGATGCATTTATTTGGTATGATTCAACGATGGGGGCATCTCATACTCTGGTACTTCCTTACTATGTTGTGTGGTTGAGGTAGATGAAATGTTAGGATTCATAAATTCTTGTATGGCTTTCTTAAACATCTCCTTCTCGTTCTGCACATCAAACTTCTTCCTTGGTTCAACATTCTTCTTCACCCATTGGTGTTGTATTGACTCTTCTCGTACTATGTCATTTACTATTTTATATCTTTTGCATGTAACTATGTTAATGTTTCTTCCTTCATCCCTCACTTCTGCTGAAATCCATTGAACATTCTGATTGTTATGATTCCTCTTTTTCTGGATCTTCCCTAATAACGTAGGACATTCTTTCGTGTCATGATCTGATGCGTGAAAATACATAAAAGTCACTGTTGGAAGTGGACATTCTCTTGCATAGTGTCCTAGTTGTTGACAATTGTAACATACCAGTGGTCCTCTACCTCTTCCAAATCCTCCTCTTTCTCTTCCTCCACCTTTGTAGCCAGCTGGATCCCCTCGTGGTGCATTATATTGAGGCGTCTAGTTATACTGCATGGTATTGTAGTGGGGCTGCGTTGTGTTATACTGTGGTTGTGCGGTGTTGTATGGGGTTGGTAATTGGTTAAAATAAGGTGTGGCTTACCCAATTATCATATTTTCCTACACCCTATATGCATCTGATGTCCTCTCTCTCATCAAATCCATGGTTCTACAGTCTTTGTCATTGTGGCTTATTGAATTGAAAAAGTTGCAATACGAACTCTTCGGGACTGTCTGGTATTTCTGCATCATTGGGAAGTGATATGGATCATGGCCTTGCTTCTTACATATTTCGCATCATGGTCCTCCTATTGGTAACATATTTGACATTCCTTCTTCCATGTACTGCGGGAATGTTGGACATTCGTTCTTATGGTGTCCTTCTGTCCTGTATGTGGTACACCAAACGACTTCTTTTTTTTCCTTACTTTTGTTTTGGTTTAGCTGGAATGTTAAGTTCTTCATATCCTCCTTCAACTCTTCGATGGTTGGTTCTGTCTTCTGATATTGTTTTTCTTCTAGTTGTAGGGCTTCATGCAGAGCCTCTTCCTGCGTCTAAAACTTCTGTTGTCGCAGTGGATATTTCAAGTGTGGTAATAGTGAATTGACGAACAGGTGCCTGTGTTGCATATCTCTCATGACATATTTCAACTTTCCCTTAAGTCGATTTAATCTCTGGTCAATTTTCCATATGGATTCTCCTAGTTTCTATCTAATTTATATCATCTCATTTATGTATTGGTCCTCTGAACTTGGCTTTTGAAACTCATTTATCAATAACTTCTTGATATCCCTAATCATTCTGGTTGTCCCTAGCAGATTGTTTGTGGCTATACGCATATACCAATCTAGTGTGGGATCCCTTAGTGTAATATCTATTTGTGTAAGTTTAGTTTTCCTCGTCTGTGATCTCGTTTTCTTCCCAGATATTTTCATAGATAAACAAGTGCTTCTCCAGGTCCTCCGACGCTTCTCCTTTGAAGTCTGGTAACCTGATGGTGGGATCGTGCCCTGCCATCCTGAATGTTGAACTACTACCTCTGCGTGGTGTAGATACTTTACTAATGCTTCATGAACTGGCTTCCCCAGTTGTTGTTCCTTGTGTGGATGTACTTCCTTCTATCTTCCTTCTCCCGAAATTCGGTTGTCTAAATGGTGGTGTTCTCTTTGGTGTGTTAGTCACACATGAGTTTATGGGTTCCACACTGAAATTAATATGGATAGGATTGTTTCCTTATATTCCCACTATTGGACCTATCGTCTTCCTCTCATATGTCGCCCGTAGGATTTCCTCAATCTGCTCCACATCCCAGAGATCCTCTACCTCCTCTTCATCACTTTCCAAGCCTTCCCTTGCAACTACGACTCTCTTCTTGGTGTTCACCTTGTATTGGTAGGGTACTCCATTGTGCCTCCTTCTAGTTTTCACCATGATTTACTTGATCTAGTCGTCATCCATCATGTTTGGGTCCAAGGCCTCCTCCTTCTTTCCTTTATCTCCTTTCATTTCTCCTTTTCCTGTCAGTGCTTCCCCCCTTCCCCCATGCACGCAGGGAAGTTTAGTTGTATGACTCCATTGTCATTACACCTTTGTTATAAAGAAATATCTTAATATAAGTATACAACGATCTAATATACCTTCCTCTAGGGCCACATANNACTTCGCAGTATCTACTGCAAATTCTGTTATAAATCCTACTACAATACTCTTGAGCCAAAAATCTACTACGCGGGTGAATTTGTTATTCACCTATTGTAACTACGCGATATCAACTGAGTTCCACTCTAGCTGTCGGATCCAATTTGTTGTGTGGTTGTCTTTCAACCTCAATATCCACTCCTACAATAAGTGTGGGAAATCACAGAAAAAAGCTTCATGCAAGTTGGTGAATATGTACTTGTCCAAATACTTGCACGGTGTTAACTTGGGGTTTTTGTTATCTTTATGCACAAACTCTAGCTCCTGTGTCTTTAAACAACTTTCGATCTTTGCCTTTGTGGGATTCCACGGTCTCAACATCCCCTTCTAACAGTGCATTCTCTCACATTTTTGTCGTTTGATCCGGTATTGTTTTGACACGCCTTCTGCAGATCTCATGTGATCAATCCCATTGCCTTCCAATCAGCTGACAATGGAACCATTTGTTGGTTCTACTCTTCCTCTTTATCCATTTACCACTACAGATTGACCCCGGTTCATAACCAATAAGCGTCCCAACAAAATCCCTTAACACTATCGACCCCTCTGGTTACCCAAAAGGCAACACAGTACACATAATGTACTATGCAGTCTCACCCGAGATAACTCTTATGGGTGGCTACAATACTCAAGTGTTTGCAGCCTGGGACTGAGTAAGATATGCACTTGTATGCCTCAACCTTCATTTAATCTATTTAAAATTCTATTATAACATTTATTCTACGTATGCATGTAAAATACTAGATCTACTTAATCACTTCATTCATTCAATATTCATCAAGTAATCAGACACAAAGACACATTCATTCAATCCCACAACACAGTGTTACTATGGTTCACCCCCTCCTGGGCTACATCCACAAAGATCTGGCTCTTAGTATTTTATTATGGTTCAGAAAGATATCATGTCGTGCGTGTTTACATTCTTGGTTCTTACTCCCCTCAGCAGCTCCTCGAACCCTGCGAGGCTGACTAGATCGCACCAGGCTCCTCAACCTATGATCTAACCCTCGGGATCGAGTCACTCATTCCCTCCTTTTCTCACCAGCTTAAGGATTCATACAGTCCTCACAATATTCCCCCCCTTCTCTCCTCTTTCTCTTCTTCTCAATACTACTTAGTTATATTTTCGACTCACCAACCATTACAATGTATTACAAAACCCTACCCTAATGTCGTTAGGTCTTCCATGTATGTATGCGTGTTGCTTTTCCTTCCAGTTGTCCCTTTCCTCTTGCATGCCTTTATTCCCAAAAATAGCCTTTCTTTCTGATTTGCCCCACTTCCAACACATGGTGTTCATAGCTGCATAGATAGTGATATACCTTTTTTTCAATAGCTTGCATCATATTACTATGAGTAACCCATTATGGACATCAACTAGCTTATATGGGTTACTACTAGTTATGCAACAACTTGCTTAACCTCTATACATTAGCTATGGTGATCTATTACCCTTTGTATTTACACTAATATGGCACTGATACTAGTTACAGATTGCATGGTATTCTCTCTGCCTTATTTTCTCCATATTGTGCGAAGCTTTACTATATGAGCATATCATAGATATGGGAATATAAGGAAATGAACAGTGCAAATATGAGGGAAATCAAAGAGATCAACAAGGATAAGAGATATGAGCTCTGTTGTGACAAGGGTGTATCTTGTTTCCATAACTATTACCATTGAATAGTATTAACTATGCATAATACTAGTATTCCTTAAAGGGTTACTATGTTAACTCTAAACATAGGTCAATACTAGTCACATTAACCATACAAAAAGGTTGTATATCCTTAGCATGTTGAGTCATAAGGGTCTGTAATACCGATCTCTTCTTTATTAGGGATAGTTAGAACTAAGAAGAATGTGAATCCCTATATTATATCCATGGAGTTACAAGCCTGAATATGTGTAATAGTGAGAACATAGCATATCAATATGATTACAGTATTGAACCAAGCTTTACACTAAGCCTAAGCTCCTGTATTAGTGTAATCAAATCATTAGACCAATAGAGCACATAGATACAACAAATGTAAGCAGTGTTACTTATTAGGTAAATAGTGATGACCAACAGTAGATGTGATAGACCAATATCACTCTGCATCATACTTGAATATGGCTCTTTCTTACCTTTAATCGTAACAAAGGTGATAATTAGCATATCAATCTAAATACCATTACTCTTTCATCTTATCCTATTAGCTTGTAAACAATTACATTTCAACCATAATCAAGCTATTCATAGTAGAGTGGTTATGATATCCTAGTTAGTATGTCGTTTGATTTTATCCTTAGTAATGATTGGTATGATCTTGATTTCCCATTGTTCGATGTGTAATAAGGGTATAACTATATCTATAAAATAGGGAAATATTATTGGGATTAAATTATAGTTACATACGTACTACTTCTATATTAATGTCGATCATCTTTGATTAGAATCATAGTATTGAAAGTGAACACATGTGATGTATGTGAATAGCTTAGATAGAGCCTCTATTTTTGAGATAGCACGTTTAACTGTATTGATACAACTAAGTAATATGCATAATATATGGATCCGTATTGATTATACCCATAGAGATAGTATCATAGGTTTGATCTTGAACTTACATATAAACCATATATAACACTAAGTAGTGCTTACTGTATACGATAACCAAGATGATATTGAAGTAATACCTAAGCTATCTGTAATGAACACTTACTACTTATCACTATTCCACAATGTTGATTAGGGAAATAAGAGGAATATACACACTACTCGATAATGGTGATAGGTGAAAATAAGGGTAATAGCTTATGACACAAGCATTGGAATCACATACAAGTGTAATACAGGTGTTGATACTTAGTGCCATTGATTTCTAGTAATACTCTATTTCATGATAACATGTATCTGATTATGGTAAGTGTGTCTATTGCTAATCAATGTACCTATGATATCCCATGTAGTTAATACGAGATAAGATTAATATCACAACACGTATTGATTATGGTAAATAGGTAACATGATATCACCGAGTTGAACCTTAAGCTAAGTTGTTCCTATATCACTGATATCATAGTAATGGAATGGCTCTATTCTCATTGTATTATAGATTAAGTTATTTCCTTTAGCTCTTATTATATACTTCCCTTTGTAGTTAGCAGTCATGTCGTTTGCTTCTATTCCATATGTTATAGCTCATACAACAACCTTTAACTATAACTGGACAAATAGGGCAGAGGTTAGTAGTATCCCTATTCAATGGACTTACTTACTTATAGTGATCATTGTTCTAGTACCAGGATGAGATTCACAGTATGGAATGTTATGGAATTAATGGGAAGCAATATCACTGGGTACTACACAATGAAAGATTCAAACCAGTGTAATCAGTAGTTCATAATCAGATACATTAGATTCATATCAATAAGTTGTACTCATAGTTAGTGTTGTACTAATCCATATCCAAGTAATGGAAATCAATGGAGCTCAGCCTGTATAATGTGTGTAATAATCTAATCACTATCATAAGTAGTACTAATACACTAGCTCTATGTGATGGATAGGTGATAAGAATAGTAGTAGTAATCCCGTATTACTAATAGTTTAATGAACACTACCTTTGTGTTAATTACGTTACGAATATTGCTTATTATGTGCTATTACATATGGTATAAGTAGTAACATGTAGATATCAAGCTTAAAGTAAAGCTTACTTCATAGTTACCCATCATGTAATGGTTCCAACAACTGTAAGTAAGCATAATATAGTGTTAGTTATGTGATTACCTTTATCTAAAGAAGAATGTGATGCTATTGTGTCAATACTAGCTATAATTAATAGTACTGATCATGTTCATAGTGGAATCAATCTAATATATATATATATATATATATATATATAGAATTCCTAGGAACTGTATCTGCTACTAATGTTGTTGTAGGCTTTATATCTTGCCTAGTGGATTTATAACTAGCTAGGATGCTACTTAGTCAACTTCTAGATCTTTACCTGGAGATCAAATTGACACGACCACCTAACCATTTCAAGATTGTTATTCACCTTGGCCTCAACATCTATAATAGTAAGCAAGCATAGATAAGACCATTGAAAGGTTGTACTAGACATGTTTACAGAATTAGTGATGGAGTGTCTTAGTGATAGAATTACACTTGACCATCTTCTACATGCCATAACATCCTTGACAGGGCTTGACCCTGTCCATGTACAGACATAGGCCCTAATTCGGGCCTATCCCTATACATGGACAGGGCCATATTCGACCTTGTCCATGTATAGGGACAGACCCGAATCATTTAATGACCAAATAATTCACTATTTAATACTTATCCACTTGAATTTGGCACAAAAATATTTTACTGCATTTAATATCAAGAGACATCAATACATATAGTAGAAAAAATTGCTAACTCATGCCAACTGATATAACAACAACAAATACATTCATTGGAATTGATGACAGACCTATTAAATCTATTACGATGGAAATAAATTTCAACAAACACAAACTGATCTATACTTTATTGCTGACCTATAATACCCTTGTTGTAGGTGTCCAAGAATATGCAACAAGAAATGTGTTGGAATGGTCCCTTTTTAGACAGCCTGTAAACACACATGTGAGGCCTATGTACAAACAATGATATCTAAAGTGATACACAATTATGAGTTATTTCATTCATTAATAATCGCAAACAGTTTGCAGACAATATTTATATATCATTATATGGATGTTATGACACCCAAGACAGAGGTTATATGCATGTTATTTTCAATGTATAACATGAGAAAGATCCTCCCAACAACTTCGTAGTCTGAAATACCAGCTGTTGTTAATCCAACCAATAGATTTACAATGTGACAATGCATATCAGTGTCCCTTCTCTTTTAGAATATGATGATTTAGGCATTGTCCTTGACATCCAAAGGTCCTTCCAGTCTACATGTTGAACCCAACCTCTTTGTCTTTTAAATCTGGAGTTGAAATGATGAATTTGTGGCTGAGAAAAGAAAGTTACCAATGCCAAACCCACAGTCTATTGATAAGAGAGGGAAGACCCTCACAAACCCATGAGTTGCTGAGAAACGAGAGGTACAGTCTACTGATAGGTGGTTCAACGTCCTTCTTTAACCCCCATAACTTGTAAATTTGGGCCTATCCTTATACATGGACATGGTTCTATATGGCCTTGTCCATGTATAAGGACAAGCCCAAACCTCCTATAAATTAATAATTTATGAACACAATAAGATGAAAACACAATAGACTAAAAAACAAAACACAACAACACATAGACCATATAATATAAACAAGTAGAAGTATCATATGTTTATCAGATGGGATGACAGGGCCGAATTCGGCCCTGTCCATGTACATGGACATGCTCATATTTGGGCTTGTCCGTGGACATGGATAGGGAAATGTTTGGCCCTGCCCATGTACATGGACATGCTCGAATTCAGGCATGACCCTGTACATGGACATGCTTGAACCTCCTATAAATTAATAATTTATGAACAGAATAGGATGCATACACAATAGAGTAAAAACAAAGACACAACAACACCTAGACCATATCGAACACATACAAGTAGAGGTATACTATTTTATTGGATGGGCTTACAGGGACGAATTTGGACTTATCCATGTTTAGGGAAGGGCTTGAATTCGAGCTTGTCCCATTATTGAGACAACAAATGTATAAACTAAATAGCATCCAAAGAAGAGCATGATCACATTATTGACCTTCCTTTGGTTTTTTGGTTTATTTTTATTTTGGTTAAGTACCGAGTTGAGATAATGTGTGATTTTTTTCTCTCCCCAGATGATCCATGAGACCTACGAGTAGTTAAGAAGAGCATGATCACATTATTGATCTTCCTTGTATGGTGGGATGATAAAATCTTATAAGTAAATATCATGAGAATCATGTGGACATTTTTCCATTCAAGAAGAACTTAATTGTTTACTTTGTCTTGAAATCATCCTTGCTTGACTTACGCCCCCTTTAATTGTTGTGTGGGTTTTTGGTTTTGTGCTTTACCTAAAGAAAGTTATCCTCCTTGACTTTGGAAGAATTTAATTGTTGACTTTGTGTTGAAACCACCCTTGCTTTAGTTATGCCCCCCTTAATTTTTGTGTGGGTTTTTGGTTTTGTTCATTGATTTTTCCTAAAGAAAGTTAGTTGCCTGGACTTTGGATCCCTTCTCTTGACTTGTTTTTTTTCTTGTTGATTTTTATGATTTAACAATAAATATTTTATATTATAAACTATTATTTGTTTAAAGTATTTAATTATTTAATTGTGTGGCTATGACCCCTCTTCTTGGTCTTTTGCATCTTGATGGACATCTCTTCTTGGTTATTGTTTGGGGATTCTGGTTCTACTTGTTGGTGTCCCCCTCCTCATTTTTTTGCTGGTGTCATCCTCTTTATCTTCTTGCTAATTCCACCATGAGTATGTTGTCATTCTTTTCTATTGTTGGTGCCACTTGTGTATGTTGATGTTTAGTCTATTGATGTTTTACCCTAAAATTTCTTCTTGGCAATTTGTTCCATGTGTCATGATGAGATCTACCCCAAGGGTTTGATCAATGATCCCTTTAAGATTTTTCTGAGCATATATCTAAGAGGATAGTAACAACATGTATCATGTGATATTGTTTCTTGTTTTAATTTTAAGTAAATGTTTTGTCAATGATTTTTTTTTCAATGATTGTAAAAAATATAGTTGTTCTAGTTTTTTCAATATATGTCTGCGATGCTTTGAAGTTGTTATAAATGTTTAAATTATTGTGTTATAAATTTAGTATTTCCATTTAATGTTTCTATAACTTATGAACTTTCATATTCATGAATTTTCAAAGGATAGATATTGAGGCGAGATGTCGATACAGGAGTGTCCAAACATTCTTCGCAAACGCTCT
>JASDQU010215730.1:0-18283 GCA_032191745.1 Picea mariana
AGTCCCATATTTATGCTGTTTGAGCTTGAGCTGAATATTGTGTCTTTAAAATGCCAGCTTTGTACATGATAAAATAATGGGAGGGAACAAAAATTCTTTTGTGCTAAGAACGGGAATAATTCCTTCATATGACTTTTGAAATAAATTCAAGTTATAGTTTTATTTGATCTATGAAAATTTTGAGTTTCATCTTAAATTTTGGTTTATTTTAAGAAAAGTTAAAATTGAGGTGGAAAAAATTTATTGGGTATGTGTTATATTTTTTGCATTATTAATCCTACAAAAGGTTGCAAGGAGTCACAGTGGGTAACCCTTTAGTTTTTATCAGTTTTCACATGGTTTTTTGTCTATGGTTTTCTATTCTAGGGTAAGGAATTAGGGTTGTAAACTAATTTGGATCAATGGAGACTAATCCAAGTCAATGGATTAGGGGTTTTAGATGCCTCCTCATAGATATAGCTTTCTATTTTGGTTAAGGCTTTAGAGTTGTAGACTAAACCAAATCAATGAATTAGAGGCTTTGAATGCGGACAATGAAGATGAATGATGAAAAAAATATGGAGTTGAACTCTAAAGAGTATAATTTTCCAGTTTAAATGAGTTTACACGATAAAATTTGTGTAATGTGCGTGTGTGTGCCATTTTTATTAAAAATCTATTTACACTAATTATTTAATCTTGAATTATTTTATTTCAAACTATAGCTAAAGTCTAAAGTACTTGTGTAGATCAAAGTTGTCCCAAAGCGTAAATCAAAGTTGCAGATTTGGATTTCTGAGTTGATTAGAAACTTACAATTTTGACAATATGAGGATAAAAAAATTCAAATACAAGAAATTTTGTGAAAAAATAATAAGTAAGTTTTGGCTAACTTTGTAGTGTTGTCCAATTTCATGGCATCTCACTTTTTAAGAACTTTAATTGTTGTGTGGTTAAATTGTGTAGTATTTAGTATTATTATCTTTGCACTCATTTAAATTTTTAACTAGATTTTATTCCATTGCGAAAAGGTTAGAAGGGTAGGTGTTTCCTAGATAGATGAAGCCCATACCTTTGCTAAGTCAATAATTATTGGTATATGTAGATTTAGGGTTATTGGATACATTCTTGGGTTATAGTGGCAGCTAGTTGTTAATTGAGTTTAACTTGAGTAGTTAGGAGGAATGATCCTTATCGTCCCAAGGATTCAATTCTCATAAGTAACATGTTCATCTCATAATGAGTATATTGTTATAATCCCTTGAAACAAACCTTGTGCTCAATATTCTAGGGTTTACCCTATATACCATCTTCAAAACGTGTCATAGCTTGACCCAAGAAGTCATTGATTCCTATGGTTTAAAATAAAAAAAAGTGTTTAACATTATCATCAAATGTGAACAAAGATTAAGAATTAGAAACACATACATTTTAGTTTAGATGGCTTAATTATTTTAACATAAACTAATTATATTTCAAATTATGGTTGGAACCTTTAAGGGGCTTATGTAAATCAAGGTTGTGAGAATTGGATATGGAAAAAAACATATGATTAGCATATTAAAGGGATTCACATCCTTACAAGTATTTAAGACAAATAAGAAAAATGATATTATTTTTACTTAATTAAGTAATTTTTTATTTTGATATATTTTTAGATATTAAATAAGAAGATTGTTTTTAAAATTTTGATAAATGGATCCATTGGTGTTTGGTAAAAAATGTATAGCATTATTTATGAAGTAAAAATAAAAAATAAGTAGGATTTGAATTTAAGTGGGGAAGATAATACACATTAGGTATTTAGATTCCACATTATCATGAATTAAGTTTATTTTAAATTATGGTAGGAAATTTTAAAGCACTTTATGTAAAGAAAAAATATGAGATCTCGGTTTGACAAAAAATCTAGCAATTAAGGGATTTGAATTTATGATATTTAATATCATCATTAAATGTGAAATAAAACTAGGAATTAGAGACACTCAAATTTTAGCCATGAGCTTAGTGATCATCTTGTATTTAGGAAATGTAAAATATATATATGGTATTATTTTCATTTAATCTAGTAATGTCTTTTTCCTATTTTACAAAGGAAGAGTACTTCTTCTCATTTCTCCTCATTTCAAGGATGGTACCCAGGGTAAACCTTATAATATTTAGGGCACAAGGCTAGTCAATAAAAGGGATAGAATCCATTAAAATAATATACTAGTTAATATATCAACATGTCAGTAACAATCATTCCTCCAAACCACTCAAGCTAATCTTAATTGACAATCTAGTGATCTAGTAAGCATAATGAAGTAATTGTATTAATTTTAACACTAATTTGACTTAAAACAATAGGGTGCATTGATTTCAATGATAGTGATTCAAATTAAACAATATGGTACATTGATTTCAATGATAATGATTCACATTAAATAATATGGTGCATTGATTTTAGTGATAATACTATGAAAAATGAATCATTGAAGAAATGATACAAAGGAAATTAATCCTATATATTGATTTCAAATGTGAGTTAGTGAAAATTGTTGTGAAATGAATTTAGTAATAACACATTGAAAACCAATTTCAAAACATATATTATAAGTTGAATTCTTGTACTTTCTTTGGTTATGTGTGATTTGTCTATTAATATTTGCACATTAAAACCATTATAATATTAAGATATATAAAATGTGAAAAACTTTGGAGGTCTAAAATTCCTTAAGGTCTCACTTTTAGTGCAATATGTCAAGTTAAAGATGGGAATGTGTGCCCATGTGGAAGAGAAAAGAAAAAGTAGATAGATTGAGATCAATTAGTATTTAATATATAAGTTATTCAATATCTTCCTCATATCACTTCTTAAGGATATGATGTAGTATATATGTTATTCAATATCTTAACCATTCCATTTTTTTATTATTCAACCTTTTTATCACTAAAAAATGTTACTTTGTTATTATTTAGATTCATAATGATATAAATTTCAAAGTATCAAGTTCATCTTAAACATATACATATAGATAAAGATTATCATCTAAAAATTTCATGTTTTTGTGTTTGTGTGGAATCAATTTAGATTCATCTTAACTTTGGATCTATCATGCATAGAGAGGGATCAAATCCCTCAAGGTGCAAAACTTTTTTCAAGTTTTTCACTCTAAAAGGAAGTTCGCCCCTTGATGGATTTGATCCCTCTCAGCGCATAATAGATCTGAAGTTAAGATAGATCTACGATGGTATACTAATCAATATCTCAACATGTTAATGACAACAATTATTCCTCCTAAACAACAAAGATAAACCAATTAGCAATTTAGTAATATCTTATTCTTCATTAAATTATAATAAAAAACTTAATTTAAAATTTAGGAAATTCAACAAATTCAAAATACAAAAAATTGTAAAAAAACAATAAATTTTGTGTGAGTTTTATAGTTTTAAATAATATTTACCAAATCTTCTTCTCTTAAAAGACTTTCAATTTTTTTTAAACTGTGTTTGTAACATTTATCATCATCATCTCAATTTTCTTTTAGTTGTATTTGTAACATTTGGCATCATCATCAACTTTGAACAAGTATTAGGAATTAGAAACATACAAATTTTAACCAATAAAAAATGAACCAATAAATTAATAGTCAACTTGTGAAATGGACTCACAAAGACTCGCATCCTCACAGTCATTTAGTATTGACTCGCATTCTCACAATCATTTAGTATTTAGGCAATGTAAAGTATCAAATAGTATTTTTTTCATTTCGCATCCTCACAAGAATTTGGTATTTAGGCAATGTAAAGTATCAAATACTATTATTTTAATTTAAATCATTTAGTATTGACTTGCATCCTCACAAGCATTTAGTATTTAGGCAATGTAAAGTATCAAATAGTGTTATTTTCATTTAGCATTCTCACAAGTATTTAGTATTTAGGCAATGTAAAATATCAATTAGTATTATTTTCATTTAAATTTAGTAATGATACATAGTTTTTTTTAAGATAAAAATTATTAATATATTTTCATATTATTAAAGGGCCAACATCATAAAGATCAACTTGTTAAATGGACTCGCAAAGCACTTAGTATTGACTCGCATCCTCTCAAGCATTTAGTATTTAGGCAATGCAAAGTATCAAATAGTATTATTTTCATTTAAATTAGTAATGATACATAAAATTTTTTTTAAGAGAAAAGTTGAGTTGTTAATATGTTTTCATATTATTAAATTATTTTGATTTTAGTTCCAAATTCTAGATAGTTTTTTTTTTAAAGAATTTTAGAAGTTTTAAAAAATATATATATTATAAATACTTTATTGTGGTAAGATTAACCTTTTAAAAGTATATGATCGAGCAAGTTGGCTATATCTAAAATTAATACTAATACATTTTGGGTTTTGTGTACATTTTGTAAATTGGATTATGAATTATTTTACAATTGTCTCTTTTTATGTTGATTAATGGTGATGCTTTATGTTTTTTTAGGTCCAATAGGGCATTAAGGCAGGGTTTCCCTTCATTTCCCTCGCTATTTCTTATTGTTGCGAAGGGACTTAGTAGGGATTTGATAGGTGGAAAAAAAATATACTTTTGCACATAATATGTTTAATAAGATCAACTTATTTGACCCATTTCCTATTTGTAGATGATATTTTTCTATTATATGATACTAAGAGGGATGCTCTTAAATGAAAGGAGATTCTTGATTTGTATTGTACTGCAACATGAATCATGGTTAACTTAGAGAAGACAACGATATAATTTTTAGGTGTAAATGATGATGATATCAATTTCCTTTTTAAGATGTCCCCTGATCAATAGATTGAGTTTCAAGGAGGAATTAAATATTTGGGGTTTTATATACATCCAAATGATTATGGGTAAAGGGTGCTGATATTATGGTATCTATGGGAGGAATTAACCTTTACATGTAACCCTGACGAGACTAGAATATTCCAGAAAGCAAGAGAAAACCTAAAACGTTGGATAATAACCCTAGGAGACAAGTTAGCTCAGGAGAATATTTATTATTGAGTTATTAGCCTCCAAAAGTAGAATTCATCCCAATTAGGTCACTTGGAGGACTATAAATAAGAGGGATCTAGAGCTCATTTGTCACTTTGACTCTCACAACTACATAAGACCAGTGGTGCCCAAGTTTAGAGAGGAGCTGCAGCTGCAACTAACATTTTTGGTTTTGGCGTGTATTTTCTCTTAGTGATGGCTTGGAATTTCTACTTGGTACACTAACTCTGGAGAGAGGCATGCTACCTTGGTTGGCTATTGGTTCTAGGGTTTTCTTCCATAATTATTCTCTCTATCAAGGTTAAGGTGCTCGAGGGTGGCATATGTGCCTATGGTTAGGTGACAATATTGGGATATTGTCTATGGTGAAACAAGCACCTATTTTTCTAACAGGTTATGGGCCCACACTATCTTCGAACAATCTAACCGTTGGAAGATATACTGAGAGGATTTTCTCAATTACAGTTGTAGTTACAGTCAGAGTTTTGTTGCAGCAACAAAACCCTAACCCTCTTGTTAAGGAACCTTAAGTGAAGATCTTGACCTAATTCCTAGATAGCCTAGTGTGCCCTAGCCTATTGCACTTCTTAGTGCTCTCAACAATCCAAAATGTCAAGTTTGAGTATTTTGGTCAAAGTCAAATATTGACCAAGTCAAAGAAGTCAAGACTTACTCTATGAAGTCAAAAAACAAGTTAGAAGGGGATTCTAACTTCATAGCATCGAAGAAAAGGATTGACCTCATCCTTGCCAAGAATAAAGTGTTGGAAATCATGAAAGGTAAGATCATGGAACCACAGTTTGAACCAGGAAAAGACAAGGAACCTCATAATGTTGTAGTTATGAACAAGTTCAATGACAATGACATCAACACTATGGGTATCATAGTGGACTCTGTAAAATACCACTCGATACCCTACATCTCTCATCTTGACTCATCTAAGAAGATGTACGATGCCCTAACTAAACTGTTTTCATTCAGAAACATTGGATAAGTAATGAGTCTAAAGAATGAGATTCGTGACATGAAAATGAATGATGATGACAACATAACATCATACTTTGTAAGAATCTCTCAGTTAAGAGATCAAGTACAAGCTATTGAAGAAATCATTTCAGAAAAGGAACTAGTAAATATAGTACTCAATGGCCTTCCCAAGACATGGGATGCATTTTCCGCAAGCATGAACACAAGAAAGGAGTATCCCACATAGAAATGTGTGATACTCCTTTCTTGTGTTCATGCTTGCGGAAAATGCATCCCATGTCTTGGGAAGGCTATTGAGTACTATATTTACTAGTTCCTTTTCTGAAATGATTTCTTCAATATCTTGTACTTGATCTCTTAACTGAGAGATTCTTAAAAAGTATGATGTTATGTTGTCATCATCATTCATTTTCATGTCACGAATCTCATTCTTCAGACTCATTACTTATCCAATGTTACTCACTGAGAATAGTTTAGTTAGGGCATCATACATCTTCTTAGAAGAGTCAAGATGAGAGATGTAGGGTATCAAGTGGTATTTTACAGAGTCCACTATGATACCCATAGTGTTGATGTGATTGTCCTTGAACTTCTTCATAACCGCAACATTCTAAGGTTCCTTCTTTTTTCCTGGTTCAATTGTGGTTCCATGATCTTACCTTTCATGATTTCCAACACTTTATTCTTGGCAAAGATGAAGTCAATCCTTGTCTTCCATGCTATGAAGTTAGAATCCCCTTCTAACTTGTTTTTTGACTTCGTAGAGTAGGTCTTGACTGCTTTGACTTGGTCAATATTTGACTTTGACCAAAATACTCAAACTTGACATCTTGGATTGATGAGAGTACCAAGAGGTGCAATAGGCCAGGGTGCACTAGGCTATCTAGGAATTAGGTCAAGATCTTCACTTAAGGTGCCTTAACAAGAGGGTTAGGGTTTTGTTGCTGCAACAAAACTTTGACTGTAACTGCAACTATAAATGAGAAAATCCTCTCAATATATCTTCCAACGGTTAGATTGTTCGAAGATAGTGTGGGCCCATAACCTGTTAGAAAAATAGGTGTGCTTGTTTCACCATAGACAATATCCCAATATTGTCACCTAACCATAGGCACATATGCCACCCTCGAGCACCTTAACCTTGAGAGAGAGAATAATTATGGAAGAAAACCTTAGAACCAATAGCCAACCAAGGTAGCATGCCTCTCTCTAGAGTTAGCTTACCAAGTAGAAATTCCAAGCCATCACTAAGAGAAAATACACGCCAAAACCGAAAATGTTACTTGCAGGTGCAACTCTTCTCTAAACCTTGGCACCACTAGTCTTATGTAGTTGTGAGAGTCAGAGTGACAAATGAGCTCTAGATCCCTCTTATTTATAGTCCTCCAAGTGACCTAATTGGGATGAATTCTACTTTTGAAGGATAATAACTCAATACAAAATATTCTCCTGAGCTAACTTGTCTCTTAGGGTTATTATCCAACGTTTTAGGTTTTCTCTTGCTTCCCGAAATATTCTAGTCTTGTCAGGGTTACATGTAAAGGTTAATTCCTCCCATAGATACCATAATATCAACACCCTTTACCCATAATCATTTGGATTTATATAAAACCCCAAATATTTAATTCCTCATTGAAACTCAATCTATTGATAAGGGGACATCTTAAAAAGGAAATTGATATCATCATCATTTACACCTGAAAATTATATCGTTGTCTTCTCTAAGTTAACCATGATTCATGTTGTAGTACAATACAAATCAAGAATCTCCTTTCATTTAAGAGCATCCCTCTTAGTATCATATAATAGAAAAATATCATCTACAAATAAGAAATGGGTCAAATAAATTGATCTTATTAAACATATTATGTGCAAAAGTATATATTTTTTTTTGCACCTATCAAATCCCTACTAAGTCCCTTTGCAACAATAAGAAATAGCAAGGGAAATGAAGGGAAACCCTGCCTTAATACTCTATTGGGCCTAAGAAAACATAAAGCATCACCATTAATCAACATAGAAAGAGGCAATTGTAAAATAACTCATAATCCGATTTACAAAATGTACACAAAACCCAAAATGTATTAGTATTAACTTTTGATATAACCAACTTGCTCTATCATATACTTTTAAAAGGTCAATCTTACCATAATAGAGTATTTATAATATATATATTTTTTTTAACTTCTGAAATTCTTTAAAAAAAAGATTATTTAGAATTTGGAACTAAGATCAAAATAATTTAATAATATGAAAACATATTAACAACTCAAACTTTTCTCTTAAAAATTTTTATGTATCATTCCAAAATTTAAATGAAAATAATACTATCTGATACTTTGCATGGCCTAAATACTAAATGCCTATGAGGATGCGAGTCAATACTAAATGCTTTCCGAGTCCATTTCACAAGTTGACCTTTATGATATTGGCCCTTTAATAATATGAAAATATATTAATAAATTTTATCTTAAGAAAAAACTATGTATCATTACTAAATCTAAATGAAAATAATACTATTTGATACTTTCCATTGCCTAAATAATTGTGAGAATGTTAAATGAAAATAACACTATTTGATACTTTACATTGCCTAAATACTAAATGATTGTGAGGATGCGAGTCAATACTAAATGATTGTGAGGATGCGAGTCTTTGTTAAATGTTAAATGTTACAAACACAGCTAAAAGAAAATTGAAAGTATTTTAAGTAAGAAAGGAAGATTTGGTAAATATTATTTAAAACTATAAAATTCACACAATTTTTGTTTTTTTTTTACAATTTTTTGTATTTTGAATTTTTTAAATTTTAAATTAAGTTTTTTATTATAATTTAATGAAAAATAAGATATTATTAAATTGTTAATTGAGTTTATCTTTGCTGTTTAGGAGGAATAACTGTTGTCATTGATATTTTGAGATATTGATTAGTATACCATTGTAGATCTATCTTAACTTCGGATCTATCATGTGCTGAGAGGGATCAAATTTGTCAAGGTGCTAACTTTCTTTTAGAGTGAAAAACTTGAAAAAAGTTTTTCACCTCGAGGGATTTGATCCCTCTCTATGCATGATAAATCCAGAGTTCTTTTAGAGTGAAAAACTTGAAAAAAGATTTTCACTCGAGGGATTTGATCCCTCTCTATGCATGATAAATCCAGAGTTCTTTTAGAGTGAAAAACTTGAAAAAAGTTTTGCACCTTGAGGGATTTGATCCCTCTCTATGCATGATAAATCCAGAGTTAAGATGAATCTACGTCGGTTCCACACACAGACAAAAACATAAAATTTTTGGATGATAATCTTTATCTATATGCATATGTTTAAGATGACGCATGATAAATCCAAAGTTAAGATGAATCTACGTCGATTCCACACACAGACAAAAACATGAAATTTTTGATTGATAATCTTTATCTATATGTATATGTTTAAGATGAACTTGATACTTTGAAACTTACATCATTATGAATCTAAATAATAACAAAGTAACATTTTTTAGTGATAAAGCGGTTGAATAATAACAAAATGGAATGGATAAGATATTGAATAACATATATACTACATCATATCATTAAGAAGTGATATGAGGAAGATATTGAATAACTTATATATTAAATATTAATTGATCTCAATCTATCTTCTTTTTCTTTTCCCTTACACATGGATGCACATTCCCATCTTTAACTCGACATATTGCACTAAAAGTGAGACCTTAAGGAATTTTAGACCTCCAAAGATTTTCACATTTTATATATCTTAATATTATAATGGTTTTAATGTGCAAATATTAATAGACAAATCACACATAACCAAAGAAAATACAAGAATTCAACTTATAATATTTGTTTTAAAATTGGTTTTGAATGTGTTATTGCTAAATTCATTTCACTACAATTTTCACTAACTCGCATTTGAAATCAATATATAGGATTAATTTCCTTTGTATCATTTCTTCAGTGATTCATTTTTCATAGTAGTATCACTAAAATCAATGCACCATATTGTTTAATGTGAATCATTATCATTGAAATCAATGCACCATATTGTTTAATTTGAATCATTATCAATGAAATCAATGCATCCTATTGTTTTAAGTTAAATTATTGTTAAAATTAATACAAGTACTTCATTATGTTTACTAGATTACTAGATTGTCAATTGAGATTAGCTTGAGTGGTTTGGAGGAATGATTGTTACTCACATGTTGATATATTAACTAGTTTATTATTGTAATGGATTCTATCCCTTTTGTTTACTAGCGTTGTGCCCTAAATATTATAGGGTTTACCCTGGGTACCATCCTTGAAATGAGAAGAAGTACTCTTCCTTTGTAAAATAGGAAAAAGACATTACTAGATTAAATGAAAACAATAACATATATATATATATATATATATATATATATATATTACATTTCCTAAATACAAGATGATCACTAAGCTCATGGCTAAAATTTGTGTGTTTTTAATTCCTAGTTTTTTTTCACACTTAATGATGATATTAAATGTCATAAATTCAAATCCCTTAATTTCTAGAATTTTTGTCAAATACAGACTTATAATTTTTCTTTACATGTCAAATCCAAGACGTTTAGATGTTTATGCACTTTTTAATAAAAAGTAATGAGTTTTTTTTTTAGAGGAATTGGTTGGAATTAGGTGATGTAAATTTGGACAAAATCTCTATTTTATGTTGTTTAAATTGTTTTTCTGAATGTATAAATGGATTTAACGTGCTCAAAAAAACCAGGAGCACTCGGATTATTCAAACTTAGAGAATCCAACCATTCATCACTGAATTTCGAGAAAAATCAAAAGGAAAAAGTGGCTACCCCCCAAAAGGCTATTGCTTGGTGAAAGATGCTTGATTGGATTTGACCATTGATGTTCCAGTAATCCCGGCCAATTACCAATTTTCCTAAATCTTAAAGAAATAAAACAATTAGTGATTTGATTCAACCTTTACTTTACACAAACTTTGCACCCATTCCAAGATGGGTCTCAAGATTTTCGGGCAAAATCAAAAGAAAAAAGTGGCCAGCCCCCAAAAGGTAGATTATTGCTTGGTGAAAGATGCTTGATCGGATTTGACCATTGATCTTCCAGTAATGCTGGCCAATTACCAATTTCCCTAAATCTTAAAAAAATTAAACAATTAGTGATTTGATTCAACCTTTACTTTACACAAACTGTGCACCCATTCCTAGATGGGTCTCAAGATGTTTATGCACTCTGTAATAAAGTAATTAGTGTTATATAGATTGAAAAATATCACTTACTATATATACCTCACACTAGAGTAGTAAATGTCTTTTAGATCTAAATACATGGCAAACAATATGTACATCATTTCAATTAAAGCTCTATAGATTAAGATATATATAATTTGATTTAAAATATCTTAAGATTGAATGATGTATATCTCAACCTATATAGTATTAATTGCTTGCATATTGATAGTAGATATAATGAGACAACTTTACGAGATCAATATGGTATTAATAGATCTCATATTAATAATAGATGTAATGAGGTTATTTCACATTTCAAAAGAGCGCAGTCTAAAGGTTCTACATTTTAGTAGTTTTTCAAAGATTTTTTTAGTTTGATTTTGCTCCAAATTCTGTGAGGGCAAGTTTTGAAAACCAGTGCCTTGGGTTTTCACAGCATGCTAAATCCATTTATGCATTCAAAAATACAATTTAAACGACTGAAAATAATGATTTTGTCCAAATTTATATCGCCCAAAATACCCAAAAAGTAAAACTTTTAGCCACCCCCCTTCAAAAGTTTTAGAATTGATACAAATTTTACACCCATCCCACCAAAATATTTGAAGTTGAATAATTAAATGTAACTTGACAACCTCATCCAACTACTCCTAAAATATGTATAAACTCTCCTAAAATATGTATAAACTCTCCCTAACGTATAAACTTTGCCAGCTCATTTCTAACTGCCCTCCTCGATTTGAATCTGTATTTAAAGGTGGATAGATGGTCAGAAAAGAGCATTTAAAACTTCATTCTCTTTTCTCTCCATGTTAGCTGTCCGTCCTAATTTTAGAGGTAAATTTGTTGCCTCTTCCATTTCCAAAATTAAACCTTCCTAACGGTAACCCTGATTTTCACGATATAACTTTGTGGCATATTGGCCATGTTAATTTCTTAATTGTTCTATTTTTTCTCAATCATGTTTTTTTTAAATAAAATATAAAACCCTAAATTCACAAAATAGACCCAGAATTAGAATCCGAAATTCACATTTCTACATAGAATCGGGGCACTTGGATTAGCAAACTACTGGAATGCAAAGTATCTTGACCAAGTGATTATAATCTTATGAAAAAGCTATGAATTTGAATGGAACTTTGCAACCCAATCTATATCCTAAAACATGTATGCACAAAAGTGTTGTATGTTTTATCTCTTGTGCCCTAGCTATCCGCAAAAATTAATTTCTCATCACTCCAAAACAGATTTAAAGGCGACCCTTACCTTTTGTTTTGCATGAGAATTTTTCGGGTAAAGGCACCTAAGGTAGGAGAGTAAAAGCAAATCCAAAGACATAGCCAAAAGCAAAGGTAGGAGAGGTAGAGACAAGGAAAGCAAGGGTGATAGTATAGGGAGCGTCTCTTCTTATTATATACTCCTGGGAGCGAATCTAGTGGAGATGGGGCCTGTAACTCAGAGGATTAGAGCACGTGGTTACGAACCATGGTGTTGGGGTTCAAATCCCTCTTTGCCCACCTCGAAAGGGGACAAAAAGGGAGGTCCTTCTGGGATAGGGATATTATGATTGGGATAGTGGATGCAAAGCTATGGAGCTTAGTCTTCACAAAGGTCCTTTGTCAGAAATGATACTAGTAGTCAATGGTATTTTCTTCTAAACATTTTTATGAGAGGCATCCAAAATTGGCCAAAATGTTTCATTTTTCAAGCTACTAGTGCACTAATCCTATGTTATGTGTCTTTAATTTGCAGAGAGGAAGGGCTGCATTCTTTGCTTGAAATCGAATTTTCTATGCTCATTAGATTCACATGTTGCATAAGTATTTAGGGGCTTCTTTCAATTGAAAAATTACATCCTAGTTGAAGCATTTACCCATTATTTGTAGGAAGATATCATGTTACAATGACAAACTCAACTACAAAGAATACACAACCATAGAAGCAATCAAATGTGTAAGCTCATTACCCACTGGAATTTATTTTACCTATTGGTATTGAATGTGTTGATTTGAGAAAAATGTATAAATATTCTCTTTATTACCATGGTTTATGATATATTCTTAATTGACTTTTCTATTAATTAGAAGTAATTAGGAAAGAAAATGATTAAAAAATCTTTTAAAAATATTATTGAATGATATTAAATATTTTTTGAATTTTGGTTTAAATTGTTTTGATTTTATTGCAGAAATAGACAATTTTTTCTTAACTCAAGATAGTTAAGAAGATCATGAAGATGCCTAGGCCATTGGAGATCAAAGAAATCAGGCTCAAAAAAGTTTAAAGGAAGATTGAATCTTTATTGTAATCTTCATAAATAGTAAAAACAATCCTCAGGATCTCTCGATAGCTTAATTTACTCATATCATTTTAATATATAAAGGATAGTGAACAAGAAAGAGATAATCAATGAAAGATTTTAATCAAACATTCAGATCTTTGAATTGTTGACATTTTGTACAACGGTATGTTGTAAATGATTTGCCAGTTATGGAATTAATGAAAGCCTTGAGCGTTTTGATCATCTTTGAGTACTGAGTTTTCCGTAGCAGTACCTTCTGAAGACCGTGGGTCCAGTCAGAAGGAGTTATTGTCTCATCTGTAATCGTACCAATTCTATTTCAGATATTTGATTTAAATTTCCTTGCAACAGTTAAGAAAAATTTGTGAGTGTATTGATTCTTTTATGAATGACTATCTGAGCCATTTCCTATGGAAACATCTGTCCTGCACCAACCTCCAAAATGAACCATTCTTCGAAACTGCTCACAATTGTGAACTTTTAAATAATGACTACTCAACGAGGTGGACCATTCTACTTGACCATTTTTCGAAATGGAAAATGCCTATCTGTCAGAAATATCGAACCATTTTCTGAACTGGAAAGGAACTTCCTATCCTGGACCATTTTCTAAGCTGGAAAATGATTGTCCATAAATTAATAACATATCAGTTCTCCCTCCCAACCTGGGAGTAATCACTTCCTTTTTCGATGAGGAATTTGTCTCCACGAGCCCCAACTTGTATCTTGAGTACACAAACTTTTCATCCTGGATAGAGACTTTACCAAAATATATGTTATTTTCTCATCTATAGAGATATACTAGAGAACCACTTCTCTTTTCTGGACTTTATCACGAAGAATATAATGGTTGATCTCAATGTACTTCAGTCTATCATGGAACATGGTTTATATGAAAGCTTCACATAACTCTGATCAATATATCATGGTCGAATTCAACACCTAATCAGACGATATAGAAATCTGCCTACAAATCCACATTACTTATGTACAAGTATAATAAGATGAAATATGTTGTGATTTTGTACTGTTGCTTGCATTCGACTTATGTTTCCTGCTATCCCATGTCATCGTGGAAAATCTCAAATTGAAACATATCCAATTAGCACATCTTATGTCATATGCACTCCCTTCCCAATCTGAATCGATATGTAGTTGTATATCATAATTTAAACATCCCACAAAACAAATATCCGACTGACTATTATCCAATTACACCAACGAGCCAAACTGTCAATACAAAGATGGGTCTACTGGATTAGATTCTCTTCAACTTCTTCATATCTGTGATCATGGGAGTTATCCATAGATTTGAAATCCATCATCTCGGAATTCTAAATAACTGTTATGATACACTTTCTCTATCATAAGAAGTTTTCTCCACGCTTTTGTTGTATATGAGATACTCTGCATCAAATTGCTTGAATCCATACAACGTATTCTTCCATTTTCATACATGGGTCTCTTTCTGGTACAATATTATTTCTCAATCTTCTTTATTGGGAAGAACAATATTTTACATGTAAATTTCAATCCATGGATACTACAAGAGGTATATCTGGTTTATTGGAACAAGTTGTCATCATAGTCTTCTCCCTCCTTCTGGAAGAACCTCTAGTTATGAATCTCGTAATGCTTCCATTCATAAGTATTTTTCACATTTTCTTACATACGCTATTATTCATCACAACTTCCATTTCTTCTAGTTTATAGTGGGTTCAAACCAAGCTAGTAGTCTTATGATCCTCAGTATAATAACTAGTTGTTCTAGATTTTCTTACTTTCTTGGAATCTTCATGTTCTTCTTCATGTTCCTCTTTATGTTTTGGCTCCATCGAGTCTTCTATAGACTCCATGCCCTTCCTTCCTGAAGATTCCATCTTCTTTTGTTCATCATAGGAACATGGATGTAGATGGAAAACCAAGTATACTTAAGGCTTATTTTCAAATAAAACTTCTTCTAGAGTCAAATTGAACATTTGTTGCTTATCATGGATGCTACTTCCAATGGGGAACATGGACAAATACTTCATAATATTCACAGATTCTTTAATGGATCATATCATTTAGGATTATCTCCCTCCTAAACCTTGCTTCATGTATGAATGCATGCTCTTCTTTTGGAATTCTGTAATCAAATCCCTCCATCTAAGAGAGTCCATGCTTCTGCATGCATTTTTATTGTCTTCTACAAAGTGTCACAAGTCTTATTCTATTTTCTTCTTGATTACTGACTTCTTTCTATTTGAATCCTTATGGGTCTCTTCAGGTTTGATTATGATTTCGGCCTATCTGGAAGTTGTTACTTATATAATAGATTCCTTAGGAATTTTCCAACGTACTCCATCTTCTTGTTGTCATCATAATAGAAACCCTTATCTTGTTATTATTTCATAGATATTGTTTCATTGGCCATCTTTTCTTCTAAGAAATAGATATGCATGATATGTACAGGAACTATGTAAACATGGTATGTACAAGAATTATGTTATATAAGAATATTGTTACCTTGACTAGAAGAAGAAGTATGTTTTATCCTTCTTGGATTTCTCTGAGGATTTTCTTTCGTTGGCAACTGTTGCTTCGCCTGTTTGCTTCATTTTCTTTAACTTGTGATAGTGGTTCTTGTAGTGACCATATTTTCGACAGTTGAAGAATTATATTTTTGACACATCCTTTTCTTGATTTGGTTTCTTCCTTAAGCTAAACTTCCTCTTATTCCTGAAATTCTTGAATTTTGTTGTGAAGGCTTGATCATCATATTTCTTTTGGTACTTCTCTTTTGCGTTAATCATTAATTATTCTTGTTTACAACAAGTCCAAAGTTCTTCAAATGTGGAATACTCCTTTCTTGTGTTCATGCTTACGGAAAATGCATCCCATGTCTTGGGAAGGCCATTGAGTACTATATTTACTAGTTCCTTTTCTAGAATGATTTCTTCAATAGCTTGTACTTGATCTCTTAACTGAGAGATTCTTACAAAGTATGATGTTATGCTATCATCATCATTCATTTTCATGTCACGAATCTCATTCTTTAGACTCATTACTTATCCAATGTTTCTGAATGAAAACAATTTAGTTAGGGCATCGTACATCTTCTTAGATGAGTCAAGATGAGAGATGTAGGGTATCAAGTGGTATTTTACAGAGTCCACTATGATACCCATAGTGTTGATGTCATTTTCCTTGAACTTGTTCATAACTACAACATTATGAGGTTCCTTCTCTTTTCCTGGTTCAAACTGTGGTTCCATGATCTTACCTTTCGTGATTTCCAACACTTTATTCTTGGCAAGGATGATGTCAATCCTTGTCTTCCATGCTATGAAGTTAGAATCCCCTTCTAACTTGATTTTTGACTTCATAGAGTAAGTCTTGACTGCTTTGACTTGGTCAATATTTGACTTTGACCAAAATACTCAAACTTGACATCTTGGAGTGTTGAGAGCACCAAGAGGTGCAATAGGCTAGCGCGCACTAGGCTATCTAGGAATTAGGTCAAGATATTCACTTAAGGTGCCTTAACAAGAGGGTTAGGGTTTTGTTGCTGCAACAAAGCTTGGACTGTAACTGCAACTGTAACTGAGAAAATCCTCTCAGTATATCTTCCAATGGTTAGATTGTTCGAAGATAGTGTGGGTGTAGTGTCCCCAAGGTTGAGCCCCATTACAGATCATGTTATATGCAAAGAATTGTAAATATGTTCTATAGGCTGGTGAGCCAAGTTTTGTATAAGTTGTAGGCTTATGAGTTTTGTTAGGACAGGGAGCCTAAGTGTTGAAGGCCAGGAGCCTGTTAATGTACTTGTATGTATGCAGGTCAATTAATAAAATATAAATACCACTAGTACAGACCGACCACAATGAATGAGTGATGGGGGACTGAGCGTCCACAGAATGGGCAAGGGATCAAGGGCTGGAAGGTGGGAAAGGGGCTGAGTGAGGAACCTAGGGGCTAAGCCTAGGGGGCTTAGGCCTGGAATAATATTTTATTATTATTCCTAAAAATCCATGTGCACGTTATTTTATCCTAAGTCCTTTTTAAGGACCCATGAGTTTCCAGGTGGTGGGAGGAAGGTGTACGGATGGAATGCATGCAAGTTCCCAAGGTGACAAGTGTCAACCCTGGTGCATGCAAATAAAATCGAGACACCAAGCCGTGAAGGGGGTTCGGACTCCATTCGACCCGATTGCGTGGGAGGGAACAGGAAGAGAAGTCTACAAGAAGCCCGTGTATGTCTGTCATAGAGAAAAATCCTGTGTTTTGCGTGGAAGACCCGTGTACAACCCTCTGTTAGGAGCCGTGGAGTCTAGGCCCGTCTCTGAGATAACCTGTGAGTGTAATTCCCAGCTTGCGAGAAGTCAGTGAGGATCTCGGGAAGAATCTTGTGGTTTTGGGAAGCTGAGTTTTCCTGGATGTGAAGTCCCTGTTCCGAGAAAAATTGCTGTGAGATAATCTAGCGATTGCTGAACTGAATTGGGGAAACTTGTATCTGTGTTTCCTGTGGATGGTCATGACTGCGTAGTACTGGACTGCGTGAGGCTTGTTGACCTGTGAGCGACTCCTCCAGGTGCGGAAGTGCGTAGAGGGAGAAGAGGACTCCTGGAAGGAACCCTGTAGCTGCCATAGAGCTCGGAGAATTCCGGTCTGGTCTGTTCCTGTAACCCAAGGTAAGGGAGACTAGCAGTCGAAGGACTATCTGGGTGACAGAGAAGGTGCACTCTCTTGGGGTGGAACAGGCATGTGGGGAATGAGGG